>JAAGOF010000041.1:323231-338489 GCA_010645155.1 Tigriopus japonicus | reverse complement strand
ACACTGGGCCGGAAATTAGGGGTTATGCATGATTTACTTGATTGATTAGATCGAGTCGAAAATCTGGTGCAATATATACTACTCTTGCATTTGCAATCAAAACAAATTGTAGATTGTAGGCTTAGGCAGGGATAACCTATATAATAGTATAAATTCAGGGGTTCCTGGCTTAGGTTTGATTGTCTACTGAGATCGCTATTTTTAAAGAAGGCCCTTATAAACTTGAAAACATCAAGCTAAGGATTTGTCAGCGTAGCTGTACACTATGCTTTATTGACTTGGGGACTTTACTTTTAAGTTCCAAAGTATTTGAGAACAGGTTTGATGTGATAAGACAATGCCACATTTGAAATTGAGTTCTGGTAATTAGGCCACGGGTCAAATATTGCAGTAATGTCACTTAAAACATGCTTAAAACACATTTCTGAATATTTTCTTTGATATAATTGTAAGGCACACATGGGTCTTAAGTATTGGCAAAATCGATTTTTCTGTTCAATTTTCAATGGTTATTTTTGAACAACATTCTCGAATGACGAAACCGGACTGATGTTAAGCCATATAAAACAACGGCTCAATCGATTTCGACAATATTTTAGGTATAGGCAACCATGAGACCATATTAGGAATGGAAAATTCAGAAGATTGTTGTACATTTTTCTCCAATTTTTGGTGACTAAAAGGATAAGACGATTTGCACTTTCTGCCCGTTCCTAAAAATAACATTTTTTATAAACTATTTCACCCATATTTAGAGACCATTTAGGTACCCATAGAATTCATCTTGAAAAAATATATTCATCAGCAGCTGAGTTATTTGGGTTTGAATAACCCATTTTGACCTCTAAAACTGGAAAACGCTACATTTATGTCAAAATAAAATTTCCCAAAGATTTCAAAAAGTTTTTCCTGGTCACGAAAGAAAAAAAAAGAGTTTTAAGGTGTATGCAAAATAGCTCAAAATAGTGTAAAATATCTCTTCAAATGCACTTAAAACAAGATTTTTGGAAAACACTTTTCATAACTATTAAGAGTACAATTTTGGTGCGCGTTCAGCTAAAGTTGCAAGCAAATTTGTCTAACAGATTAATTTAAAAAGTTACGATTTCTTGAAATAAAATAAACTTTACTTCATATTTTATATAAATATTACATTAATTTACATTAGATTAAAAAATTAAAAACAAAAGGAACTAAGATCGAAACTTGAAACATCAACCTTTTTTTTAATTTCTAAGTATTACCCGACCTAGACCTAGATTATCCTAAAGCCTTAATTAAGCGTCTATAGATTGTCCTATTCGTTATAATAATATTTAATACGTGTATTTATGTTTAAAGTGTCTGATTTACAAGTATGAATAAATTGTTCGATAAAAACTATGTATAAAGCGCTTAATTCTTCTTTAATAGCTAAATGCTAATAAGAATACCTTTTCCTTCTATAATTTCTGTCTATCAAGCGGAAAATTAGCATGGGGGGTTAAATTGATTAAATAAAATACATTTCCGAAGGCTGGTGTCTCTGTGTGGAATACCTTTTTTAGTTTCAAGGGTGTTCATATGTTTAAGTCCATTAAGGGGACATGATTCTTTTTTTGTTGTTGTTGCGGATTTTATTCTACCGCTACAAGGACTGCGATTCCCTGTAAACAAGGATTTCTCCCAACAGCTTCAATCCAATCCCCAACAGGATTCGAACCTACGCCGTCTGGGGAAGCACTTACACTCGGCTCTTACAAGAACGCATTATTACGCGCGGCCACTTTGGCTTCCTAAATAAAGGATTTCTCCCGACAGCTGCAATTCTATCCCCAACAGGATTCGAACCTCGACCGTCTGGGGAAGCACGTACGCAAATTACACCCTAGTACGCTCGGCTTTTCTGGCTTCCTTGAAGGATTTCTCCAGACAGCTTCAATTTTGTCCCCATTAGGATTCGAACCCACGTCGTCTGGGGAAGCACTTTTAAGAACGCGCTAATACGCGTGGCCATTCTGGCTTCCTTCAAAAGCTCCATTCATACAAAAATGTCCCATTTCTGGTTTGGATATCGTGACTTGATTACATGCACATGCTATTTGCATGTTCATGACCAAAAATAGTTGAAACAAACATTTTGCAAGTGAGTGAATGTAACACGGGTGCACCAACAAACAAAAAAAAAGTGTCATTCTATGTTGAAGAAAGAAGACTGCACGATATTTCAGTGCATAATTAGAAGGTTTTGAGGACGTCAAAAAGGCAAAAAAAAACAATTGGACTATCATTTTTGCGATAAGGAAGGTCAAGGCTGATATACGTTTGCTTCGCCATAGTATTTGACAAGCCATAAAATTTCAAAGTTTTTATAGAGAAAATAGTAGGGGTGTGGAACCAAGGCGAAAAACACTTTCTCTTTCTTTGGGCCGAAATCTTTGATAAGATATTGGCCCTCCACGACAACATGGTTTTTCTAAGTTATCTGACCTCTGATTTTTCCGCAATAGTGAGTTGATGGTACACCAAGAAGATTGACAAGCTTGGTTTTAGTGATGAGTTGGCAAGAAATAAACCAGGATTTCAGCCAAGTCTGAGATTGAACATTTGGATCACAATTTTTTTTGGTTGGTTGCGGATTTTCTACTACCGTTGCAAGGAATGTGATTCCCTGCAAAAATGAACCATAAATGAAATCATTTAAACAATTAATATTTATACGAAATTTGGTCTACCAACGAATTACTGTTGGCAGATCTATGCAACCCTTGAATAGTGAATTGATCAGGAATAGTATTCAAAAATTTATCTTACCCTGCTTTTAAAAGCAAGTGCTCAAGAACTTTTTTTCTGGATTTGCCTTTTTTTCTTGCATTTAAATGAATCTTCAGCAGGATTTTTTTCGTTCGAAAATGCTCTAATCCGAATTTTTTCTATGTTGAGATTTTTTTACCTGGTGGAAAATTTAAATGCAAATCAAGAAGATCAATTTTGTGAACGTATATATCCCTTCTTTGGTGCAATGAGCTTTTGGAGGTATGCTAAGGCCATATTTACACACCAAAAGTACTTAATTTTATCCTAAACAGTACTAAAGATGTCGATTTAAAGGAGAATGTTGAAATATTAATTTCTGCTATTAACTTTTGCCACTTTTTCATATGACTAAACGCCATTTTCTGCCAGGTCAAATGCCATCTTACCACGTGACACGCTTCGGTTGCCGTTCCGACGAAAATAGTTGTCGCAATGAAGTATTTACAAATAAATGAGTTTATGTTACTAAAAATCTTTAGGCGTATTTTGTCCGTCCCCAGTAATAATGGTTTAGCCTCATCAAATGAGATATTTTGTTACAAACTTGACACATTTGCTTAAATTATCCTTGGTTTTGTCTTTTTTTAAGTGCATGCACGGTTCAAGCTTGCCATGAAACTTGTGTTGAAATCGTGATGAACAGAAAATGAGTCATCATCAATAGGTTTACTTAATTACATGCTGTTTTTCCTTATGCCTGAAGAAGCTACGGATGCTCGTTGTGTAATTTAGTGAACCGTTTAATTACTCCTTTTCCGTACATCTCGATTACGACAACTTGCCCCTGCCCGCCCTCTCTCCATGAAAAAGAACAACAACGGCACACTTCACTTGCTCTATTCTCGGATCTCAAGTTACTCCCTATTCAACCTGACGCACAAGGAGGGATCTTAGGGAATGCAATATTTGACTTTAAAGTTCACGAAAGTCCTTAAGGAAGTTTGATTGCAGATTGTTTGATTAGGGTTTCTCACTTGACTTGAAGTCGATCGAATTGGTACGACTTTTTTCATTAAAAGGCTGGAGAGCAGGGGTCGGCAACCGGTGGAACGCGGCCCACATGTGGGCCCAAGGGTACTTGTTGGTGGGCCCACGAGCAACAAGGAAAGTCCTAAATAATCAGCCCATGAAACAACAAAAGTACTGTACTTGTGGGCTCACAGGTCTTTGATCGCTAATTTGTGGGGCCATGAGCCTGCCACCATCTGCATGGTGGGCCCCGACTTCACCTAACCAAATTTGGTGGGCCTGGACACAAAAACGGTTGCCGACCCCTGCCATAGAGCAGGAACCACTGTACTTCAGGACGGATTTCAAAAATACACACTAGGTCCGATCATTGTACTAAAATGTGAGGTTTTTGCAACAAATATATTGTTCCGTTGAATTTCCATTGTACTAATCAGACCTAGTTTGAGCCATCCTTGCATAGAGTTACATATATCCTGGCTGTTTGTGGACAAAGAATATCAAATTATTTGGATTGTGAATAAGTATTGGCGAAATTATGTCCAAATTACCTTTGCTTGTACAACTCAATTTCTTTTCCGAGATACACGTTTGATAGATTGTAAGCCGAAAAATTGAACACATCTAGAACTAAACGGTTGATTGATTGAATGGCTGAAGATTTGATGCTATTTCAAAATTTCCCAAACATAGTTTTTGAAATTATCTATAATCAAGTGTGTCTTATCCCTTAGTTTCTTCCAATACATTGGCAGTAAAGTGCCTCAAGATAACAAAACGAATCTTTTTTTTTGAAAAACATTTTGGTAGTTGGCTTTTGCAGCCTGATTTTGTTAGGATAGATAGAAAACCATTCTAAAGATTTTATTTTTCTAAAAATGTACCATTTGCACTTCAAATCCATTTCCCTTTACTTTTTTCCGACAGATTGTTGAAATTTCTCACTTGTGTTTTCCAGTTTTGATCAAGTCAAAAAACTGATCTTTGTCATGTTGCAAAAAAAGGGATGACAAATTTAGAATACAAGGAAAAATGTTTCGAATTTTTTGCCCAATTGTTTGCTGAGTCAATTACTATTTCCTGTCTATTCAATATCAATATTCATGGACCTGGTTTAATTGTTCATTCCCCAAACTCATAAACGTTGTTTTTCTCAAAACTGCCACTCTCAGCGAGATTGACGCGCTCGGAGTGAAACAACATTAGGGAAAACCGAGACGATTTAATCAGTCACAAGAGGATACTCAAACAATGCGTTTGTCCAAGGTGACAATCTTTTGGTCCTTGTTCTGTATTTTTGACTTCGACCTGGCCTTTTGGAGCGTAACAGCTGTTGTGCCAGGCACAAATTGTGGGATCACAGTACCAATCCGAGTCATCGAAAAGGGTCAAAATTACAAGGGCCCTTTTCTTCCCTGCATGCTCATTGAAGACATTGATATTCTGGCCAAATTTGAAAAAACAGTTGCATGTAAGTTACAGTAACTTAGGTAAAAGAAACCCCGTAAATGGTTTCACTGGTGATCCAATTAGATTGGGACGGGCATGAACCTTGGTCCGAGTGCACCAAGACCTGTGGAACTGGAACCAAGACCAGGACACGAAGCTGCTTCATTGATCAGAAATTGGTGGATCCAAGTGAATGTACTGGTTCGACGCAACAAGTTTGGAACTGTAACACGGAATTGTGCACAAGTAATGATACTGACGTTCAATTTGCTTTTGCAGACCGTTTTGAATACGTTAAAAACATCCGTTAAATATTCTGGTTGCTTTAATATTTGAAACAAAATGAAAAGAGGAAACAACAAGATTTAAGAATCCTCAGTTTAGGTGATCTGTTCAACGAGAACTTTGACTCGAGACTTAGTCAAAAATAAGGAAATTACAAATAAGGAGAAAACAAGTGATCAACTATCTACCAAATGCTGGACAAATCGTCAACAACTGGTTTTATTCAGTAGGCTTCAATGGCCTCAAAAAGTTGAAAAGAGCGCAATTTACTGTAATTGCATGATGCGACTAATCGTTCCATGTCGCGTCTTGTTGGAACATTGGGTCCCTTTTACATCATGGGGCTGGCTTTCTAATGATGGATCTTTGGTTCGGATAATATAATATGTGGGGAAATTATCTTTGCAATTTGTTCTTTGCAGTTCAAAAATCAAAAAAGTTTGTCTGGGTTTTGAATTTCTGAACAAGAATTTTCGCATGAATGAAAAAAACTTTGGCTCACGTATGGGCCTTAAATTATGATTCTCATTGACAAGCCGTTAGCCTAGAGATTCATTTTTTTCGTGACCAGGACCATGAAAAAGCGCACTTGCACCAGCAAATTTTAGACTAGCTTTGAATTATTGATATTACCACTTGAAATGTTCTTACGAAAACTTGATTGAGGACGAAATAAGTTATATCAGACTTAAAAGTTGTCAAAAAAGCTACGTGTAAATCCACCTTAACAAGAGAAAAGTTTGACATTTTGGTTATCCAGTCCGATAGTTTTCTAGGCTGTTTTATCTAGTACATATTTTTATGAACATACATCGGACTGGAAAACCAAAATGTCAAACTTTCTCTTGTTAAAAACCACTTGAATCAAAACTTCAAAATTCGTATTTAAATGGAGGCAAAAGTCTCCTGATTGATTCTATTGGAGTATACGTACAAAATTATTGTGTTAAAGAAAGTCATATTGAGTGATCATGAATCAAGGTCAAAGATTTCGTAGAAGAAGCTTCAGCTAATTTTTTCACAAAATTGTTTGTTTGGAGCCAGTTTGCAGATTGAAGCCGTTATCCGGTAGACGGTACCCCACAGGGGAATTTGGTGCCACTTTTTGGCAATTTTTTACCACTTGATACCATTTTGTTCGTGGCGTCGATTCACTAAAATGTCACAAATGTCACAGGAAAATATTTGCTATTTCGCCAAATGTGGGGAAAATTTTTCCGATCTGGCAACTATGCCTAAATAAGATCTCAAAAGGTGCTGGTGGCGGAGGGTTTACGCTAACATTTTGTGGGGCTCAAGAGATATTCCCGCTCTTTCCAATCATTTTTTACTTTTGCTCCTGAAAGTCCAACAACTCCCATATGATAGATCCCTTGAGGAATCCGAGGAGCTACTTATGAGACCATTCGGGCACATATGGCAAAGTCGGATGTTGTAAGCTTGAAAACTTGGTAAAAGATAATTTTGGATAGTAAATCGCGCAATTGGTCTTGCTACAAATAAGCATATTAGCTTATGATTAAGCCTTATCTAGTCGCCTGTTTTCTAAAATAAAAGTTGTTTCTGGTTTAATAGCTCCCCAACCCTGGGGACAATGGTCTGAATGCTCGACAACTTGCGGTTTTGGGGTTCAAACTCGAGAACGAACCTGTCTGGACACAATTGCCAACGTCATTGTCCCCTACAGACATTGCAAGAACAATGATGAAAAATCCACAAAAACCTGCGGAGATGGCATCCCATGCAACGGTTAAAAAATTCAACTCCAATGTGCGTTTCTGTGACTAGTGTGATCAATTGTTCATTGTATTTTAGAATGGACAACTTGGGGTGAATGGAGTAAATGTCCATATGGTGTGCCTGGAGCTAAAAGAGTGAAAACTAAAGAGTGCGTGAACCGAGACTCTGTTTCAGTGAGCCCTAGTTTATGTGAAGGAACCGTATTTGATGCATCACAACACGAAGCCTGTCCACGTAAGAATACCAACCTTTTCTTAAGACCTATTCTCAATATTCTGAATTACATGATTAATTTTGCACAGCCTTAAAACCCTGCCCAGATGATCATCCACATGCATTTAATGATGGGTTGGCTTGTTGTAAGTTATTCTACCGATCCAATATTAGCTCCATTTGCGATGGGAATTTTCTCGAACTCACTGATCCTCTGGAGTGTTGTCCTGACGACGAAAATGTGGATTGTGCCAACGAACCAGGTCACTGTCAAGACAACTCAATAGCCCCGAGTAAGTTATACGTATATCAAAGTATACTCAAGCATTCAATCTTTGAAGACAGTAAGGTACAATTATTGTTATTTCAGCTTTCTGTCCTGCAAATCCAGGGCAAGGATTGACTTTGGATTTACTCCCTTCTCTATTTGAATAGTTTGTTTGGCCCAGAGTACAATCAACCATTGCTATGACAAAAAATGTTGATTTGATTGATTGCAGTGTAGCTAAGTTTGGTGTAGTTCAAACTGGTTCACAGAATACCTAATTTGTTTTCATTGATAATTTTTATCCAAATTGATTTTTGATAACCTGATTCACAGAGTTTTCGAGCCTCATAAAGTAATTTTCTCAGATACGTTTTCTTTGGTTGACTTAATTCAAAGTTAAGTAAACCAGCTCCAAAATGCTCTTTACTTCAATGGACAATGCAAAAAGTCTGCTTGAACCGATTGATTTCAATGGGTCTTATGGCCTAATTTAGACCCAATTGCCATCTAGTGATATTGCACGCCATAATTGGAAAAAAGTCGTCTGTTTTTCTAGTTGATAATATTTCTTTGCAATGGCATTACATTTTCAAAATGGCGAACATTTTGGGAAAAAGCAATGTTGTCAAGAAAAACAACGATTTGCCAAAGAGTAGCTGTAAGAGTCACCATGTGACAACTATCAATTAGTTCAAGCTGACATTTTGCACAGATCATTGATCTAAATGGACACCGTTTTTTCAAGCATTTGGAATTGAAATTTCCACAGGACTCTTTCTTTAATCGTTAACAGCCCTGTTTAAGCAAGAGATGTGCCCAAAAATGACAAAAGAGCTTGAAAGACACAACATGAGAGTGAGTGAATCCAAAACATTCTTTCATCAAAAAGAGCCACAAGATCTGGCAATCATGCCCTGATCCCTGCACCAGGAACCCTGCCCATGATAAATGCATCGTCTTATTGTGGAGATTTTGAGAAAGGTGGACTACTCAAAACATTGGATGTGACCCTATTGGAGGCTTTCAGAACTGTCATAACAACTTTTCCTTACGATTTCTGGATGGGTTTGGAAAAGATTTTAAGTGCAACATGTTCTGGTGCAGCTTGTGTAAATAATTCTCAAGTTCTATGGGAAGATGGATCTACGATGTTGGACATTCCAAGTGATGTGACAATCAACTTGGCAGCCACTTCGAGCTGTGTCAAAATGACCATGACAAATGCCAATCCAAAGTTTACTGTTTCTCAAGAGCCTTGCACTAACAATTTGAATGGGGTCTGCCAGATTTCCTGCAGACTAACAGGTGAATTTCTAGACAACTTAGATTTTTTGTCCTCGTGGTCATTCCTTTCAATGCCATTGCTAAACACCAACTTACTTTTTAGAGAGTGGCAAATGCCCTTCCACTCATCCATTTGCCATTAGCAATGGACAAAAATGTTGCTCGGACTTTCGGAAAACTTTTCAACCTTATTTGGACTCAACATGTGATGGTTCAAAAATATCCCGACAAGACTCTGAAGATTGTTGCCCAGATTCAATTCCTTGTCCAGGGGGGAACAATTGCCAAGATAGACCTCGATCTGGATGTAAGATGTTGGAATATCGATGCTTTATCAAGTGAAATTGATGACTTTCCTACTTTTAGCTTTCTGTCCAGCAATGCCAAATTTAGCTCGTTCCGGTGATTTTGCTTTTCCCAGATCGTCCAATACTTTGAATTCTCAGAGTAGTAAAGACTTTTGTTGGAACAATTATAATTCATCTCTCGTCATGCTCAAATCGATTTGGGACGCAGAAGCAATTTTCAGAGGAATGACAGGTATATAAGCCCAAAATAATGCAAATAATTTCTAATGAACCTTTGTCAATAATATTGAAAATTTGATTAATTAGAATTACATTGGTTTGAAAAGTAATTGAATCCAAAAGAATTACTGAATTTCAAAATGAAATCAGTTATAAATGCTATCAAAAAGTAATCGTACAGGTTGGAATCGATGTTCACACCTGAGGTTATGAGCTCTGTCACCAGGGTTGGTGAATGAGGGGGACAATATTTTTTTAAAATTCTCCCCTTTTCCGGGTTCTTGGGATAAATGGGATTAACAGGTTAAACGGGGGGATAATTGGGATATATTGGGTTAGATGGGTTAGATTGGGCTAGACAAAAAATAAAAGTATGTTTTGCAAAATGTTTATCCAAGACTTTGGAAATTTGAAATGCTTTGGAAATTTGCCTTCCATGGTATTTGTGCATTTAAATTTGGCTTTGATATGCAATTCTAAAGCCCTGATTAAATTGGGCTTAAAAACTTTGTGTTTAACTCCTAACTTTTCCCAGTTTTTCTAAAGTTTCCCAAAAAATGCATGTTCTGTGTTTTAGAATATAGTTGTTTGAATCAATTCAACAAGAAACTATAAAGTAAAATTTAGTCACCAAAGGAAAAACAGTCACACTCTTAATTATGACAGAATTTACTGATTTTGTATTGAAAAAGGGCTGAAAAAAAGAGGAAAATCCCGTTCATCCCCTTTTTCCTTGGAGGAAAATCTAGTTTATCCCCTTTTGCCTTGGAGGAAAATCTGGTTTATCCCCTTTTGCCTTGGAGGAAAATCTAGTTTATCCCCTTTTGCCTTGGAGGAAAATCCCGTTCATCTTCTTTTTCCTTGGAGGAAAATCCCCCTAAACAAGACACTTTTTGATGGGACAATCCCCCCGACCAACCCTGTCCGTAACTCAGCCAAATTTTTAGGTACATTTTTTGAATTAACGACAAATTAAGCATTTGCTTCTACTCTTTAAGTGCCATGAGAACATCAACTTTATGGCCATGAAGATTAAGGAGCACGAGTCACAAAGATACTCACAAAAAATGCTTGTTATTAGCATTTGCGCCGGGAAGACTCGTCCAGAAATTGCAAATATCAAAATACTGTCCTGCAACACTGTGAAGGCCGTGGCACTGCACTTGCATACAAAAAGGTCCTTCATGAAGGTGGCTTGGATAGTTTGACATGACATAACTTTTACATCAAAAGGAAGAAGTAAGAGCGCCGGACTGATGCCTATGGTGAGGACTTTGATGCCAGTCTTGCCGAACTCCTTATCATAGGCATTGTTTTTTTTCTGGCGCTCTTGCTTCTTCCTCTTGATGCCAAAGTCATCATCCAAACCTCTTTCATGGAGGAACCTTTTGAACTAGAATGATACGGCCTTTACAGTGTAGTACGTGAATTGTTGAAGCCTTCAATTTCTGCCAGAGTCTTCCCGGCGTTAACGCCAATGACTAAAGCCCCTCTTTGTGACTTCTGCTTCGCCTACATGAATATGAAATTGTTGTTATTATGACACTCTAAGACAAGAAGTTGACGCTTTATTTGTCAATTATTTGAAACTTTTAACTCACTGTTTAACCGAGCCGCAGGGCTGGCAACCTCCAGTGTTAATATTAATTTCATTTTGTGTTTTAAGTTATTTTTTGCAGTCAACATATCAATCTATTTAGATTTTGACACAGGCCCAATTTAATATTTATTTTGTTCAACAATTTACGAAAAAATGTATCATTAAACCAAAGAAAAAATTGAAATATAATCATGCAAGTAAAAATGTAATTGTATTGTACAGTAAAAAAACGTCACCTTAAAATCTCAATGAAAATGGCTGAAATAAAATAAATTAAAGCAATGAGTTTTGTGAATTCATAAGTATTTTATTGTCATTATGATTGTTTGGAAAAATAATTGCAATTACGTTATTTTGATTTGAACTGCAAATGCATAACAGGTCTGATTTTTTACAAATGAATCACTTTCAGAAACCTCCTTGGCCATGCACGTCAACAGCGCCTTCTTTCGAGGAAAAATATGCACCAACAAGGCTGCCTGTTTTTCTCCGGCCTTTAATTTCCAATGGGCTGATGGTACACCCATCCAAGATCTTCCATACACCGCGTTTTCCGTTGCTTTTAATATCCACACGAGACTTATCCTAACTTTGGACAGAAACAATGGAGCGATCAGTGTGACCGGAGGTCTGGGTACCGATGCAAAAGTGGCGACTTGCCAAGTTTATTGTTCGTTCAGCATGGCAAGTTGTCCTCGGGAATATCCATTCGCCACCCAATCGGGTGGGGCGTGTTCAAAGCATTTTACCCGTTCTCACAATCAGACAATAAATCCTATTTGTGATGGGAGTAATTTGGCCTTTGATGATCCGCCTGAGTGTTGCCAAACTTGCGTGCCTTGTCCAAAGAGCAATGCCTTGTGTCAGGATGCTCCCAATGCCAAGGGTATGTTAAGATACATGATAGCAGATTTTTTTTTCAAGTGTCTAGAAATATGTGAGGAAATGGTAAGATTTTTATTGTAAAATTAATTTTCTGTTTGTCGAAAGGTTCGTTTTTGTCTTTCCTAAGAAAACAGATTTCCTGGAGTGTTTTGGATAGAACTGTTCATTTAAGAAATTATCATTTTTGACACTTTACACCAACAGGATTGAAAAATGACCCAAGTGAAAAAAGAAAATGTCCAGGACTTTAGTCGCTTCCCGAAAAAAGGAACGGATTACGGTTCCCAATCCTTTTCTAAAATAAAAATAAAAAAAATCGTTTTCTAATTAGTCGGTTGAATGCTATGAGGAAATTGGCTTTCTTTTGAAGGTGAACGAAAGTGACACCACTTGTTTTATTCGTCTTTGGATCAAGGGGCGCTATGAACAAAGCAACTTGCTTCTTGATTTTGCAAGATAGTGTACTACAAAGAGGTGGTGTACGGTCGAATCTCGATATAAGAAATTTCAGTTTAAGAAATTTTCGAGATATAAGAAACTTTTCCGTGCTGACCAAAATTTTACTACATAAGAATTCTCGATATAAGAAATTTTCCATTTTTCCTCAATCTCGATAAAAGAAACATTGTCAAAGTTTTAGCCTATTTCTCTTGCTTAAATTGGTCACAGCACAAAACAAATCAAACAAAACGAAGCATTTCTAAAAGGATGAATGCAATGCTTCCATATTTTGCGCTTTTGCGCAAACTTTGCGCTTTTTAGGGTGCCTTTTGCGCACTTCTTTTTGTCGCTCGCGCCTTGCGCCTCTTTTGAAAAAACAACTTCCCCTTTTCAAGTTTCAGCCAAAAGAATAAAAAAATTGCATTTTGAACCCTAAAGTCGCTAAAAAGTGTCCAACATGCCACTGAACAATAACTATTTTAATGACATTAAGTTTTAAAAAATATTTTGTCGATAATTTTAAAATTTATTTTAAGCTCATTTTGCCAACAAATTTCCAATGCTTGAAAGTGAAAAAAATGTGTGTGTGCTTAAGCAAAACCTAGTGGAAAGTAAGTAATCCGAGGAAGTGTCATGTGAACACAAAAAAGTCTCTCAAATTTGAAGAATTTTAAGGTCAGACTTTTTGACGCAAATGGTTCGTTTATGCTGGAAGTCATAATTCTCATTGCTAGCCTCCCACTCCATGATTTTCGTGCTTCTTGGCTTTTTCCATCAGCAGCTTCCTGGGGTAGGGTCAGCTTATTGTTGACGCGAGCAAAGAGAGAGAAAAAAAGCTGTTTTCAACCATCTAGATTTTCTATTCTACAGCAAAACAACCTTTTTTGTCAGCTATAGACTGATTACTGCTGTAAACTGTGAACACTATTTCTTGATTGATTTCAACAAGCTGACTGCACATTATTGCGTTATTACTTGACTTCGTCTCATTTGTAGATCAAAATGAACTTGTTGATAAAGAGCAGAAAAATGAACCACTAATTTTTGCAAGATGCCGGTACAGTATTTCTCTTTCTTTAGATATTCACATTCAATCAGCTAATGCAAATTCAATTGACCCATTTAAGTAGAATGATCCAAACAACTCGATTTTTTATGTAAGATGTATCTTTTGTTTTTTAGTAGGTTTACACAAACACATTAGGCCAATAAAAAAACAGGTATGACATTTCAGCACTCTTTTTCAGTCATTTGGCTGAAATGCTAGAGCAGGAGTCGGCAACTGATGGGCCGCGGCCCATATGTGGGCCCAAGGGTGGTCATTGGTGGCCCCGGCGCTATGGGGAAAGTCCAAAAAGTGTAAACATGAGCCTTCCATAGTACTGTGCTCGTGGGCACAAAGATCTTTAATCGTTAATTTATGGACCCCTGGACCTACCAACGTCTGTTTGGTGGGCCCTTGGCAACATTTAATCAAATTGGTGGGCCCTGATCTAAAAGTGGTTGCCGACCCCTGTACAAGAGCTTGTCTCTTGATGAAGAGTAAAATACAGTCAATTTTTGCCAAGAATCAAACAAAGAGGAGAAAAGGGGAAACTTTTCAACTCATCAAACATGCTTTGTGTTGCAGCTCCCTTGAGTTTGTCAAAGTAAGGGACTGAGTAAGGATCAGTTTCGTTAAGCCATTACGTTGACTGAATCAATGAGTGATATATTTTTTCACAATGCATGTTTGAACATTTCTTCAGTCTTCTCATTGCCCTTATCAAGGACCTCCTATTATTTAGATCGGGTGTTGGCAACTTGTGGGGCCGCAGCAATTTTTGGTAGACCCAGTATTAACGGGAAAAAAATCCAAATGAGCCCAAGAGCCATTCATAGTACTGTACTCATAGGCCCAAATGTTTGTGAACGTTTATTTGTGGGCCCCTGACTCCACCACAATCTGTTTGGTAGGCCCCTAAGAAAACTGTCATATTTGGTGGCCCTTAACTCCAAAGTGGTTGCCGACCTGTGAAGTAGATTATCCCTGCCCTAATGTGCAAAATTTTGCCTAAATATTCTTCTGTTAATTTAAGGCGTGAACTGTTCATACTCAGTTTACTCCATGCGTCAGTCAGTATTCCTGTTTGATGGCGGGGCTATCAATCTTTTGTTCCTCTGTCTCTATTACTTACTAAGGTTGTGCTTCTTTTCTTTAAGAAACCAGTTTTTAAGTATTGAGATGATAACGGATAAAACATTAAAATTCAAAAGATAACGAGTAACCAGTACTTTTTGAGTTTTTAGGTTGTTACAATTAAAGCATATTTAAATGCAAGGGCATTACCGTTGCTTTGCAAAGAATGAACAAATTAATGTACTTTCGTACCAATGACTACCTTGAAAATTGTCTCTGGGAATATCTGATTTGATATTGATAAAATTTGGCCCAAAAGTTTTTTGATGTAAAGAAATGGTCAAGAAATTGAAATTCTCCAGAATTTTAGAACAAAAGCCAGTATTTCTTCATATGCTGATGACACAAAATTAGTTTGTGGAAGGAATGGGCAGGACTCGAAATGTTTAGTTGAGGACTTGGAGAAGGTCTACTCTTGGGTTGGCGAGAGTAACATGGCATTGAACGGGATGA
Source organism: Tigriopus japonicus (assembly GCA_010645155.1). Taxonomy (NCBI): domain Eukaryota; kingdom Metazoa; phylum Arthropoda; class Copepoda; order Harpacticoida; family Harpacticidae; genus Tigriopus; species Tigriopus japonicus. The sequence continues at coordinate 323,400 of JAAGOF010000041.1, read as the reverse complement.
AATTCCGCACAATGACGAGGGCGTCAAAATTAGATGTTCCGCTCAAAGACAATGGAGGTTGTGATATTAAGCAGGTATCGTCCATGAGAGATTTGGGAGTTGTCGTCCAAGATGATGGAAAGTTTGATGAGCATATCCAGTTGAAAGTGGGGAAGGCATTTCAAACGTG
>JAAGOF010000041.1:270592-322603 GCA_010645155.1 Tigriopus japonicus | reverse complement strand
AAATAACAATTCCAATTGAAAAGCACCATCAACGGTTGTCCTCTACAACACTTGTCCTGAAATACTTCTACTTTCTCATAAAGTTCTTTTCATAAACGTCTTGTCAAAATAATTGGCCATTTTGCAGATTTTTGCCCAACCAATCCTTTGGCCGTTCGTTTTGAGGACGCCGGTTACATTATGTACAAGTATTCTGATTTGATTATGAACTCGACGGACAACTTAAAATTCTGCCAAGCCAACCATAACGCAAGAATGATCAGTACAATCAACCAGGAAGTGTTCCAATTGGCGAAATTTCATACAAGTGAGTAAAACCGAAATAGATGTCCCACATTTGACCAAATCCAAACCATTCATTTAAACCTGGCATTGATTTAGATTACGATTTGCACTACCTTGGAATTGATCAAGGATATTTGTCTTTTTGCAAAAACGATGAGTGCTTAAACAATGAAGATTTTATTTGGCACAACGGTTCCACATTAAAAGAGAGAAACGGAATAGAAATTGATGTCTCTGTCAATCTTGGAACATGTCCTTTTGTCACAGAATATGACCAAATAGCGGGCGGCGTATGCTCAATTGCAGTGCCTGTTGTGTGCGAGGTTTCGTGTCGTGGATCAGGTAAATTTCGACCCCATTAATTTTAAACAAAGATCATTAAATACATTTTTTTCTAAATAGATCCAAAGTATTGTCCACGTGATTATCCGTTTGTGACCAATAATGGCAAATCTTGTTGCTCAGACTTTAAAAAGAAATTTGATCTGGCCACGGATTCCACTTGCGATGGGACCGATTTAAACTTCAGCGACTCAGATGTTTGTTGTTTTGACCCTGTTCCATGTGAAGATCCTATAAATGGTTGCCAGAACTCGCAAAATGCAAGAAGTGAGTCAGTAGGCCAAAAATTAAGCAATGCAGATGTTGGTGTCTAATAGATTATTTTTCGATAGCCTTTTGTCCCAGTTATCCAGGTCTTCGCCGATCTCGAGATATGGCGGTCAGATGGGACACCAACACGCCAATGTACTTTTATGAAGCCCAAGAGTATTGTGCAAATACGTTTGGCGGTGCCTTACCCACTTTCAAGTCCTTGTTTGATATTGAATATGTCCAAGAATTTAGTCGTAAGAAATGCCCATTCTTTTGTAAAGAAACATTTCAAAAGATTGGCCTTCATTTCTTGTGATAGTTTCTAGAAGATTCTTTGTGAATGCCAGATTTCCTCTTGGTATAACATGTAGTGGTGACATCTGTTATACTCCTGCAAATAATGTCTCTTGGGCGGATGGCTCGCCATTGAAGAAAATGTACACGGCCAAAATCGATATTTGGGCAAACAGTCGTGTTTTAACAATTAATCTTCCATCATTGAAAAGCGATGTTCAATATTGGGGAGCAACAAAATCAGAAGAATTTCAAGTGAACTGCCAATTCCCATGCAGTAAAGGTGAGTTTATTGCATGAAGGTGGCCTCAAAAGGAAGATCAGAATGTGATACAAGAGGAAAACTTAGATCCAATAAAATTGTTCAACTGCACATGTTTTTAAAGCCGGAACTTTTTAGTGCCACGTTATTTCAACACTGGGTCTTTTTGGTGCCCCATGCTTGTAGTGCCACGTGTTTTTAATGTCAGGACTTTTCAGCGCCTGCTTTCCGTGTTACCATTAACATGTGCCAAAATTTATTAAATAACGAGAGCCAAATTAAGGAACTCAGTTTAAAAGAAAAGCGTTTGTTTGGATACTTCAAAATTTGGTGCTAAACTTACCCAGGAAACATTACAAAAATACATTAAAACAAATTAATGGAATTGCAAGATCTGACATAACAAATGCCTCGATCTTAATCGACTATGGATTAACCATTTTAGCCACACCTAACTGTCCTAGTGGATATCCACTGGCCACTGGATCAGGAGGTGCCAAGTGCTCACGGAATCCTTGGAAATTGGACGATACCAATGTGAACCCAGCTTGTGATGGATCAAAGTTGGTAATAGATGACCCCATCGAGTGTTGCCAAGATTGCATTGATTGTCCTGGAAATTTCACCAAATGCCAAAACTCACCCGCAATTGATTGTAAGATTTGCCTTCATTCTATGATAATTTCATGTTGAATATATAATCATAATGCTCTTCAAGGGTTTTGCTTTGGTCATCCCAAAGCATCACGCTATGGGCCCACTGGTTTCATCTATTTGCCCAATGTGGGGAAATTGAATCGAACCGAGGCTGGAAAATCATGCCATGCAAAAGGTGGAAGATTGCCCATTTTGAATTCGGCCGACAAGTTTACGGGATTGGAAAACTTTTTGTACTCGAGAGGTCTTTCAGGTACATGTAAACCAAAACTATGCACTCATCCTGAATGTAAAGAAGTGCAAGATTTTTCTTTTAAACATAAGCCCGTATGTTTGGTACACTAATTCGAATCGCTTAAGTATACCAAAGTATAGTATAAATAATGCTGCTATAGCTAGATCTCGGTACATCAGCAGCGTTTGAAAGGCAGCTGATGAACAGAGACTATACGTGAAACAAATTTACAATTATTAGGGGGAAAATAGCAAGCAAAACAAATCATGGAAAGTCACTGAATTAGAAAATGCGATACACGTTATATCCTAAATTGAAACACATCAATTTTAGCCCGGATGTTAGGTGTACTAATTCAAATGGCTCAAGCATACCAAAGTAGAGTATAAGTACCGAGCTTATAACAAAACATTTGCCCCTAACAAGCAAATTTAATCTAGTCCCATTTTTACTATGTACTGATTGATTGCATTTTAGTGACTGTATGGACGGGTTTGGAGTCTTCATTTGCCGAGTCTTGCGCCGATGAGGGCTGCGTCAATTCCACTATTCTGGAGTGGTCCGATGGATCCAAGGTTGTTAAAACAGAATCCACAAAGTTATCGATAGGCAAAGATCGTTGTGTCTCATTTGTGCAATCCACACTTTCCATGGCATCAGCTGATTGTTCTACCAAATATGATTTTGTCTGTGAAGTTGATTGCGATCAACGTAAGTTAACGTGGCACGGTACCGAAAAATTCATTTCAAGTTCTTTAGAAATTCCCAAACACTATGAAATGTGATTCAGACTCAGGAAACACTATGTCAACCAACTTTGATTTCCTGAGTTTCTCAAAGTCAAGTCTAGATTATAAGTAATTTTTTTTAAATAAAAAAATAAATTAACTTTTGAAAATCTAGTCAGTTCACTTTTAGAGTAGATTCAGATACCTGTTGAATCAAAATTGCTTGAAAATATGTTGCTCAGCAACTGTGTTATTTAACCGGTTCATTTTTGGCCCAAAAAAGCGAAAAAACGTTTTGGGTGTATGAAAACTCAAATTCCCAAGCAAATGATATAAATTTTTGGTGTCACAAAATAAAATAAATAATTCTTCATTCTGCTGTGTTTTATTGTAACATATTAAAATGACATATATTAAAACTCAATGTATGTATGTATGATATATTTCATCCGTATATGAGCTATATTGTACAATATCATGATTTTCATGGCTTTATAGTTTGGACGAAGACCGGCCAATGCCGTAGCATGTCTTGATTGGCCGAACTTAAAAGATTCATTGAAATTTTAATGATTTGGGTGTTACATTTCACAGTAAGATTTTTAGTAATATTTCAGCGAGCAGATGTGGTACAAACTAAAAATGCATATTTTTTAAAAATTAAGTGTCTATTCATTTCAGTACATTCGGTTAAGTTTTCAAATGAATTGAAAAAAATGTTGAAGGGATGTGTCTTCGTTTTTTGTGAGAATTTGATATTTCTCGAAGGACCATGGTCAATTGGACAAAATTTTATGTTTTAAAACCTTATTCAATTTTACAAAATTTGCATTGAGAACTTACCAATATGACCTTTCCATAATTCAAAAGTCATAATTCGAAAAATTGTTTTTTTTTGTTAGTGTATTTTTGGAAATAACATACATTAGATTGGCATACTGTGACAAAACACAGAAGAATGAAGAATTTTTGTTTTATCTCGTGACATCAAAAATCTATATCATTTCGTTTACTCATTTTGTTTTTGAGTTTTTGTATACCCAGAACGTTTTTTTCGGTTTTTTGGGCCAAAAATGAACCGGTTAAACTCAAATAACTCGCTGCTGAGCAACATAATTTCATGCAATTTCGATTCAACAGGTATCTAAATCTGCTCTAAAAGTATAATGACTAGATCTTCAAAAATTGATTTTTAATAGGTTTTAGGTATATATCTAATCAACCCTTGGTTTCCTGAGTCTGAATCACATTTCGTCGTGTTTGGGAATTTCCATTGAAACTGGATTTGAATTTTTCAGTACCGTGGTAGAGTTTAGACAGAAATGGCATGCAGAAAAGACAGAGATGGCAGAAATGGTCGTTGTTCTATTTACTATAGAAACGACTCCTTGTCCCATGGACCATCCCTTTCCAATTGCGGATGGAAACTTTTGTTGCAATGATTACAACAAGAAATTTGATGCAGCTACCAATGATTTGTGTGATGGATCAGCCTTTACCAACGAGGATCCGAAGGAATGTTGCCCAGATCCAATTCCTTGCACAAAGGATCGTTGCACTCTAAATACCTTAAACAAGGGTGAACTTAATAATACGCTTACAAAGCGTTCATCAAGATATTGAGGCTAATTTTTGTATCAATAGAGTTTTGCCCTCGATATCCGGAGAGCACACGCTTTGGTCACGCTACATTCCGAATGATTGGAGCTTACAGTTGGGACAATGCTGTCACTCAATGCCAGAGTCAATTCAATGCCTCCATCTTGAGTTTGGATCATCCTCAGGTGGTTTCTTATTTGCTCAGTCAATTGCAACTCGCTGGGATAAAAGTGTGGACAAATTATCGAGTCGAATCCGGTCGACAGGACTCTTGTGTTCCATCCGAATGCTTTGATAAGGAGAGACGATTTGTTTGGGGCAATGGAAGACCTTTTATTCGGTTTCCAAGGTTTAGTTTAACCGTCAATTACCCTGCCAATTGGCCATTGCATGTTACTTCAACTTTGAGTTCAATGGATCAAGGAGTTGCCACTACTGCTCGTCAATCTGTTTGTCAATTGGAGTGCTCAATTTGTAAGATCTTGAGAATGTTTTTTTGACTTTCAGCCCTTGATCCAATTTGTTTGCACCACTTGTGTTCCAGCTCCCGCATTGTGCCCTTCGGATTACCCATTTGCTACTGCTCGAGGTCGACAGTGCTCCAAGTATTACGAACGAAAAGATTTGGGCGGGGTTCCTTGTGATGGAGGTTTATTAGAGAAAACGGACCCGATTGAATGTTGCATCTCTTGCGTTCCTTGTCCAGTAAATGATCGACCTTGTATTGAGGCAATCAGAGCACAGGGTTGGAATTGCTTTAAGTATTGTAATCTAAAATTTGCATTAAGATCACTTATATTGTCTTTGCAGAGTTTTGTCCTGCAAGTCCAAGTGCTGTTCGATCAAGCAACAATGTCGGTTTTATAAAGACAAATCGATCATCATCGAGCATAGGTTGGATGGACGCACAACAATATTGCGTGGACAATTATCAAGCGCATTTACCTTTTGTCAAAAACATGCAAGATAAAATCATTTTAACTAGATTCTATGGTAAGTCTTAAAACGACTGAAAAAAAGGATAACAGCCTCTTGAAAAACTAGATTCGTTTTGTTACAGTTGCGGCTGCTCGTTTCTGGTTAGGTGGGATCGCCACTTACGAATCAATTGGTGCCACAGCTTGTCAACCTCCAAATGAGTGTTCATGGTTGGATGGGTCAAGTGTGGATCTCAGTTTGTACCAATGGTTTGACGTTGTTGCTGGACACAAAACATTGAGCTTTTACACCAATCCTTTTGTTGACCTGGTTTACATAGTTAAACAATCCTACATACCTACTGAAACTGTTTGCCAAACAAGTTGCAGTTTTTATGATGGTGAGTTGCAAATTAGTGCCCTCAATCTTGAAATCAAAGCTAATTTATATCTTCTCCTAACTTATTGACTTACAGAACGACAGTTGTGCCCTAAAACGCATCCATTTGCTTTTGACAATGGACAAAAATGCTGTGGTCATTTCACTCAAACCACATCGAATGGTTGTGCCGGAAATCCCTTGGATTTTAAGGATCCTTTAGAATGCTGTTCCAACAGTATTTCTTGTTCTGATTCGACCCGCGGATGCAAGACTCATCCCAGTCAAGCTCGTAAGAAAGCTTCTTAAAAAACAGGAACAGGAGTAGGGCGTCGGTATTAAACTCTGACACGAACATCGTATTGCAATTTTAAACCGTGCTATTAAGGTGATGCAAAAATAGATTTTTACGACTTAACATCCGTTGTGCTCCCAACTAGAGTCTCTACCCTTGAAAATTCTATTTGGTATGAAATCAGCCAGATTGGAGGGTGAGGACAGCTTTGACCCACATTTGAAGTGTCTTTCATTTGCCTAAAATTCTGAGGAAGGGTCGAGATCAACGTACTCTTGATTGTAGGTAAAAAGGTCGCAAACAAAACGGTCCCAAGGAAATAAGTCTTAGAAAAAAGGAAAAAAGGTAAAACGATCAAGGTAAAAAGGTTACGGTAAAAAGATACCTTTTCCCTGAGTATTAGTATGTTCCACTCGGATTATCTTAATAGCAAACGGGCATATCTAGAAAGAAGGGTGTAATTTTAACTCTAGAGGGGCAAGGACACACTCCGCGGGACAAGATTCAAACATTTAACCATGGAACATACCAGGGCCCTTAGGATCACCCCCTTGGCTAGCTCTGGAGCTGCGCAGGTCTGTGACCTTTTCCTGTGACCTTTTTACCTAGTGACCTATTTACCGTTACCGTTTTACCTTGTGACCTTTTTACTGCGACCTATTTACCGTGTGACCTATTTACCGCGCTCCATGCTCTTGACCCATGATGGAGAGGAAATTTCAGCTGTATTTTAATCGGGGATGTCCCAACCCCACTTTTCTTTTCCGGAACGGCGTAAAATATGATTTCCGCCAATAACCGTTTCCCGGTTAAATAACAAAGGTTGAAACGAGGTACAAACCATCATGAAAAATCTCCTGACATTAAAGCACCACTTGTTCCACCATGTATTTTGTTGCCTTTGAATTTGCGTTCTAAACTAATCCACAACCACTTTGGAAGCTTCTGGGACACACTGGACATCTGATTGTTGAAATCTATCAAAACATTACTGATATTTTGGTTCAAAATATTACTGCTACACAACTTTCGTGTACAATTAGGGGCTCAGTAAACTTAGATAAATGAAGAAAAGAAGTTTTTCCGATAAAAGAGAGCTAAAAACGAGTTTGCTATAACTAAAAAAGGCTAAAAACCTTCAATCAGTTTGTAACTTTTTGAAAAAAAAACAACATTTTGTTTGTTTTTTTGGTTGAAAGTATGTTAATCGTTTATTTTGGTGCTTTTTGATTTGGATCTGAAGAAAAATCAGAACAAAAATACAACTCGAGAATAAACGTCCAAACTTGTACTGTTTTCAGCTTAGATGTCGTTTTACATGTCAGTTAAGATGTGATTTGCTATCTTTTTTAGTGTTATGCCCACCTTATCTCGAAGCACATAGAATGGGAAATAAGGCTTACTTACCCATCTCAACCCCCCTTCAGACCTATAACGAGGCGAAGACCACATGCGAGGCTAAAGGAGGTTTCTTGCCCATTGTGAAATCCATGAAAGACTTCGAGAATCATGTTTTTGCTCATTGGCTGGACGAAGGTAAGGCGTTATTTTTTGATATTTTCATAGGAGTTTGTTTCTTTTACCATTTTCAACCATTTTTAGTGTCTACCGCCCAATATTGGACCTCTCTCAAGCAAAGCAACAATCCACAATCGTGCTTAAATGCTGCCTGCAATGCCCAAGATATTCGATGGGCTGATGACTCTAAATTTGTTTACGAGGATCTTAACAAAGCGATTGCGGGACGAGCTACAGAGACTTGTTTTGCCATTAATCCATACACAGTGCTACCATCGCTAGGCACATTTGCTGGAATTAATTGTGATACAAAAGTCAGAGTCATATGTGAATTTGCATGCACCTAGGAAATTTGTATGGGCTCTTCTAACTTGTAATTTACTTTTCGCTCATTTGTGAGACATTGCATGCACTCATACATGCACTCTAATAAAAGAGTAAAATCATATCCAATGCCATCTACCTGTTTTTTTGCTCGCAATTGCTCGCCGTTTCCCCTAAAAAATAAAAATAGACGGAGTGAAAAATACCAAAATGTGGAAGTAAATGACCCCAAAAAATGAAATAAATCATGAAATGACAATAAAAAAACGAAAATGTTATACAATGGAAAAATGCAAGAGAATAGAAAACATGCTAATAAACATGGGTCGGGCATTTTTCGGCTCTGGGTCAGAATCACTTCGGCAACCTTGCAAATTAGATTGGTTCAATTCCATAAGTAAGGTGTTCCACAAGGTTCAATTTTAGGTCTGCTCCTGTTTATTCTTTGTATTGCTCCTCTTCAGAAGTTTAGAACAAAAGCCAGTATTTCTTCATATGCTGATGACACAAAATTAGTTTGTGGAAGGAATGGTCACGACTCAAAATGTTTAGTTGAGGACTTGGAGAAAGTCTACTCTTGGCTTGGCGAGAGTGATATGGCATTGGACGGGATGAAATTCCGCACAATGACGTATGGGGCGTCAAAATTAGATGTTCCGTTCAAAGACAATGGAGGTTGTGATATTGCGCAGGTCTCGTCCATGAGGGATTTAGGAGTTGTCATCCAAGATGGTGGAAAGTTTGATGAGCATATCCAGTTGAAAGTGGGGAAGGCATTTCAAATGTGCGGCGGGATCTATCGCACTTTCAAGGCCAGAGATAGTGTTACGATGCTAACTCTGTACCAGTTGATTGTTCAGCCTTATCTTGAATATGCATCACCCATTCGGGCTCCAATGAGTTCAGCAGGTTTGCAAAAGGTCGAGCAGGTCCAAAGATGTTTTACTAGGAACATCACAGGAATGAGAGAGCTCTCGTAATGGGAGAGGCTCAAGAAGTTAGGGCTGTACAGTACTCAGAGAAGGTATGAAAGGTATCTGATACTGTATGTTTTCAAGAGCGTTCATGGGCTCTGTCCTGACCCAGGATTTGAGGTCAGCTGTAGCGATCGTAGAGGTTTTATGTGTGTTTTGAGAGCACCTCCAAATCCAAAGGAATCCAGAGCAATTAAAGAAGATGTTGCTTGCCTAATGACAATTCATTTTTCAAAACATCCTCATTGCATTGCAATATATCTCTTCACTCTAGGGCAAAACTTCTGGCAAACTTTACTCAAACTGTCCTTTGACATTTTGGACCATTCCTGCTCCGCAGACTCCCTGAGGGCTTTTATATTTGGATGGTAGATTGCAGAGGCCTTGCTCTCAATTTAGCTCCACACAAAGTTAACCAAGGAATTCAAGTTTGAGTAGGACAGGGGTCTTTATGGACCAAAATCTCTTTGATCCTAACCGTGTCTCCCGATACCTCTGTGTGACACTACATGTGTTTCACAAGAGAAAGACCTAAAGCTTATGGTATGGTCATTTCTTGTTTACAGACTCAAGCGGTACATCTAGAAGTAACCCGGAGGGGCATGACTACCATGGATGTTTACCAAGCCTTGTGTCGGTTTACATCGGCGAGGTGTTCCAAATCAAATAGTCTCAGACAACTACTCCTCATTCAAAACCACGGATGATCTTTTGGTGGAACTATTTGCAAAAATCGATTTTCAAGTTTTGGAACACTTGACTCGGTTTAGTTTCAAGACCTCGAAGGGGATTGAGTGGATTTATTCACCTTCAGTTGGGAGTCATTTTGGAGGGGTGTTTGAAATTGTCGTGAAGTCTTTCAAACGTGCATTTCTTGCAAAATACAAGAGAGCTGAATTGACCCTGACGGAATTCATCACTGCTAACACTGAACTCGAATTCATTTTGAATTCTCGGTTACTTTATTACATCAAACACAGAAGATATTCCTGTCCTTACCCCTGCACATTTTGTGATTGGCGTGAATGGGGGTCGCTCTCTTTGTCCACCTATGAGACAACGGTGGAACCTATTGAGTCTCACGATTCAAAAACGTGGAGTGTACACAGTACTAAGAGACCCTGTCTTTGTATCAACTTCTTTCGCTTTTTATGCAAGTTTTCATCAATGTTTGATATTTCTTTTTTCATTTCATTCTAGAGCCATTTGTTCTGACTTCAAAAGTTGTGTTCTCGTAATGCACCAAAATTGCATTGGTTTGTCACAACGGTGCCCAAAAGTCCACATGTCTGAAAGCTTCCCCCACTCCTTTTTGAATGTCTGAAATTGGTCGCTCTGATTTGGTTGACAAAATCAAATCAAAATCTCTTGCCTTCTCCTTTTCCCCTTTTTCTCCTTCCTCATATGTAGAGGGCGACTAATTTTGAAACTGAAGTTGACATTTTAAACTTGTAATAACTTTAAAATGAGGCAAAAATCTTGATGTCTTGATTTTAGACTGTTATTTGTTACAATAATTACCAACTTGCTGTTAGCTGGTGCCAATCTTAAATCACTGGGGATGTACCAGAGGCATTCAAACTTAGCAAAGTGAAGGGCATATTTTCGGAATTTCTCTCCTTTACATTACAGGAAATGCTATAAATGCCGCTGGAGGTCGTTTTTTCGACTCTCAATATAATCGCTTCCACTATATCAACAACACGTGAGGTCATTTTTGTAAGTGCATAGGGAGTGATTACCGTGTCATTTTACGGACCTGCTACCGTTAGCAGTGTAGGCTTGCCAAAAAAATCTCAGTTTTCAAGGGTTAGATTTTCGAAAAATGTTGCATTTATGGGCAATGGCATGGTTAATGTATATTGAGAAGTATTGCAAAGTAATTTGAAAACAAATGGAGAAATTGGAAGCCTTCAATTAAACAAATTATTTGTTTTTAGGTTTAGTTGCCCCAGGAACCGATCTCCTCTGGCCATCTTGCTATTCAAAGTCGGGCATTCCTAATTTCAAAGTTCCGAAGAACCCTCTCAACTTATGTAGCGAAATTTTAGATAAAAGCAACAAAACATACTTTTTGCTACATCAATGTCAAGAATTGCTATTTCAACTTCAAGTTGTGCAGATAAGAAAGGCATTGTTGCAATTACCAGGCCTAAACCTTCGTTTTAGTTACCTCGCATGCTCATCAGAAACACAGGTCTTCCGAACTTTTTTTCCCGCCAAAAATGATGACGTCACTAGTAATTGCTGTAAATTGCCGAATTTCTACCAAATTTTTATTCGAGGTGGAAGTGGCATAAAGAATCGAAAGAACTTGCCGAGGGTCAGATGATTCTTTCGTTGAATGACCAACTGCCTGGAGGTTGTTGGCAAATTGTAATCGTTGACAAACTTTGTAGAAGGAGAAGATGGAAGAGTTCGTCAAGCATTTGTTCGTTTACCCGGAGGATCTACTTTGAAGAGACCTGTCGCTAAGTTACTACTATCTTCTGATCTTTAATTGCATATGTATTTTTTATTATTACTGTTAAATTTATTCTCGCTGGAAGAATGATGTAAAAAATGTTTGAAGGCCACATTTGACCTTCAAAGGCCGGAGAATGATATGAAAAATTTCTTCACAAAATTATACGATCCTTTAACGAACAGCTGACTGGGAGGTCACAACACAGGGGACTGGGCGGTCACTTTAGTAATACAGCTCCCAAAATTGAACCCTGACAAAAACGTTTGACCCATTTTTGAACTTCTTAAAAACTACTAGACCGGTAAAACTAGAAATTTTGTAACGCAAAGCTCAAAGGTTGCACGTGTTTTATATTTTACTGGTTGTGCTTAACTTAAAGGACTCTACAAGATCTATGTGCTGGGAAAGAAGAAATGAAAAATCTCGAAACCTGGGAGAATAGAAAAAAGGAAAAAATTAAATGAAGAAGTGTAATTTTTTTCTTCTGAGTTTTAAAAATAGACAGTGTTGTGATTAGCCTCTTATATTACACACCTTTGCTACCTTTAGACAAGTATCCGACGTCTAGGTCAAGCGAATTTAATAGTATTAGTTTTAACATCAACAAAGAAACTGGAATCTAGAGAGAAGCTCTAAAGAACGCTCTCTTAATTAAAGTTTATAAAAACACTTAGAACTAAGCCTAAAATTTACATCTCACATTGATTTTGTTGTACTACTTAACTTCTGTGAACAAAGGAGGTAAGAAATACCAATGCGTTTTTTCATTTGTTTTATTCATTTTTTGATTATCAGAGGAACCATCACATTTGCAATCCTTTAGGCTCTTTGTCCTTAGTGTCATTTGCATGGTTATCTGAGCAAAAACCTCTACAGGCTTGGGTTTAAAATGAAGATTAAGGAGCATTTCTTCCAATAGAAATTGCCTAACTTACGTAGACCTTAAAATAAGAGACTGAAGTGGATTTCCATGTCCCTTCTTTTTTTACTGGCAAGTGAATTGGCAAATTGTGGCGTACGTGTCTGTGCAGTCCTTGGCACCTAAAATCGACAAATGCGTCCGGTCAAAGCGATCTAATGTGATGCTGTGACATGTTTTCGGCGCCGGAAATCCTCTGAAAGCAGAGTTGAGGTCCTCGAAAAAAAACTGTGTTCCGTCACCCCACAGAATATTGTTATTATTGCACGCTCCGTTCACACAGCTCACCCCATCAACATTTTCTAGCGAGGCCCACATGTCTGTAATGTCAACTGGAAAATGAAATGAAATTGTTATGCATCAATTACCCTGATTTTTACCAGTGTGGAAATTTACAGATTTGTTTTGAGAGCTGTGTGATTTTTAATGGTTTAGATAACTGAATTTGATCCAGAGATATGAAAAAGTAAGCGGAAAACCATTGGCACCAAAGTCAAAACAAGTATTGACTTTTGAAAGCTTGAACTAAAAGTTACAAACCACTTGCTATTGGATGGAAATAATTTTGTCTAGCATGGTCACGCGTTAGGAATTCTATTACTGTTTCTAGTACTTCTTTCTAATAATAAAACTAACAACACATGCTAACATCAATTTGACTGAAAAGAAGATACTTATGAATCTCACTGTTTAGCTTATGACATTTGACCATTCTTCCACAAATAATCTTGGACACTTTTGAAGCTTCTCAATTAGTCTAATAAAAAGCGACCCAAAACTTTGCCCCACTGCCATGTTCAAGCCTTAGCTTTGACGTAACTTACGGTCTTTTCCTTTGATCACGTAAGTGAGCTCCTCATAGACTTCAATGTCTTTGACGATGGGTAATGTTCCACCCAAATTTTCACATGTCAATTTGGCTTCGGCATAGGTACTTGTGCTTTCTTCGGATATCACCTGGAACGACCGACTTCCGAAACGGAGCGAATTGGGAAATTGAGGGCAAATATCTAAGAGACAGAAAAGGAAACAAGAGACATGAAGGCATTGGAAATTGACCAAGTGACATTTTCGTGGGCCTATTTGCTTGGTCGCTTTTCCTGATGCTCCTGCAAATCTGTGTTAAGAATTTTAATCGAATGAAGCCTGTGAATGGTTTACATTTAGGAACAAGTAGTTCAGCGGTGAAGTGGACAAGCCACGAAAATATCACCCAACAGCTTATAGCAAATATGTGACATACAAACGCAGTGTAACATTTGTGCATAATAGCTGATATTTTCGTGGCTTGTTCACTTCACTGCTCAACTGCTTCTCCCTATGAACAAAACGATTGAGTTTCATGACGATTATTATTCTTAATACCGATTTGTTAGAGCGTGGGGAAAAATGGTCAAGCGAATCAGCTCTGAAAACGTCGTCTAATATGTACACTAGAACTTCGTGTCTTCTTTGTATTTGGAGAATGTCAAAATAAGATCATATTGAAATAACACTCATATTTTGCAATTATTCTTCATTCATCCGGATTTTCTTACATGAGAAATTGGGATGACTCTGACACTTTTTAGTGTTATGTGGACATGGAACATTGGTTGAACAACAATCGGTTCCATCGGTTTTGGACAAGAAACCATTGCCGGCACATGTAGTGGTGAAATGGTTGCAACAGCTCTCTCCTCCATTGTGGACAAATGGATGATCTTCTGGGCATATTGCACCTGCGTTTTTAATTTATAAATTCGTTCAACGCTTGCCTTGTTGCAGTGGAACAAGGAACAAGGATATTTCCAATCTAGACATTTTCATTCTTCCTCGTTTTCCTGCTTTTACTCACCATTGTAGTAGCCACAACTGATCTGGCAGATGGTCTCATCGACAGGGTTGCTACTTTTGGTCAGTGCACCGTCATAAGGTTTTCCAACATTTGTTGCAATGCTGATGCTTGGGCTCCTTGCTGCCAGACTAAATTTTTTAAAGAAATCCATTGGAAAATGTGTCCCATCCCACCACTTATACCCGTCCAAAGGATCACAATTTCCGTTGCATACATGTGCTATAGGACCAGTTGCTCCCATCCATAATTTGGTGGAAGATTCTGGTTGGAGAGAGAGTTACGAACTCCTTTAGAGATGCATAGAAGAAATGTGTTTAAAATTCTTACTAAAAAAGTTTGTTATAACGTAGATGTCTTGTTCATCTTTTACATATGGTAGATGTCCATTGTGATTGGAAATGCAGTGATCTTGAGCCTCCCATTGGCCAAGCAATAGCCCCGAAATATTGGAGACAAGAAATCCCACGTGATTTTTTGATCTCACAGCTTCGGGAACACTTGGACAATAACCTATGGACATAAGAAATCATCATTTAGAAACGAAACCAAGAACAATGTTCCTCACAACGAAATTTCCAGAAACGCTCTACGTTTCGTTAAGTATCACATTAAGAAAGAACTAGCTTTACCTAGTTTCTTGTCGGAAAGTTATCAAAAGGTCAATGTACTAATTGGAAAAAGTGTGATTTAAACTAAAACCTTAAGTCAATTGTTTTAACTGCTTTTGTGACCATAAAAATACTTATTCAATCGCAAATATACCTTTACCATACCAGCTTGTATTGGTTTACTGCAGTTTTTGCACCTTGAATCAGCTTGTGGGAGCACCGTTTTAGGTGGGTGAACAAAATTATTATTCTTGCTCTAATTAAAAAATCTTTCTAAACGCTTGGTCTACGGAAGAGCTTTGGCGGTTCCAGGATAACTCGGTACATGGGATAACTCAACACTGGATAACTGGGTACCGAGGAAAACTCAGTACACTGGATAACTGGGTACAGCTGAAAACTCGATACAGGAAGATTTAGTACAAGATAACTGGGTACACCTGATAACTGGGTACAGCGGAAAACTTGGTACAGGAAGATTTAGTATAAAATAAGTGGGTACACCGAGTAAGTGGGAACAACGGATAAGTGGGCAAACCAGATAAGAGGGTATACCACATTATATGAGTCATGGATTATTGACCATATTCGTCGTGGCACAGTTCTATAAACCGTGGCAAAAAAATCCGGTGAAATGTTAAATCTGAATAACTTCATAGCCATGGAAACCTATACCTTAAACCCTCTTGATAATACTTCAAGGATTTATCGTGTAAGGATTAAAGTGTTTATCACAACAATAATTGAGCCAAAATCTAAAGGATACATCTTTAATGCTTTCAAAAACTTTCAAAAACCAATGCACCCAGAAATCCGGTGTACCCGGTTATCTTGCACTGAATCTTCCTGTACCGAGTTTTCCGCTGTACTCAGTTATCCGGTGTACCCAGTTATCTTGTACTGATTCTTCCTGTACCGAGTTTTCCGCTGTACCCAGTTATCCAGCGTTGAGTTATCCCATGTACCGAGTTATCCTGGAACCAGCTTTGGCAACTCACTTCCCCGTTTTTAAGGCTTTGAGAAGAGATGTGATTCTCGTATGAGTGCCATTGTTACAATATAGTGGGAAAAATTTGTTCGAGCTTCAGACTGCACGCAAAAAATGTCAGTTGCCTCTCGGCAATGTCCTCCATTGACCATATGTTTCCTTGATTTTTCATTACCCCACGGATTGATCTTAGTATTCATCAATCTAAATTTTGCAAGGTTGAGTTGAAAAATGTTTTGTAAATAAAAAGAGAAATCTGAGATTCGAAAGGTATTTAGGTCAAGGCATTAAAGCCATTACAAATATGTTTTTAAACTATTTCAATCAACAATACATTCGCAAAAGCGTGATTTGTTTTTATTGCCTTAATAAAGTTGAAAAAGTAATGACATTCTTCATTGCAATTACTTTCGACTTTGACACTTTTCTATGCTTGCTGAATTTACCTTTAGCGTTGACCGCATTAGCGCAAGGTCGGTCAGTGACTGGACATGGAATACAAGTAATACAACATTCAATGGGATCAGCCAATTCCAGGAATCCTTCTTCGCAAGGTCCTCCAATCAAACGTTCGTAATACTTGGAACAGTGTTGACCGCGATTCGTGGCAAAGGGATGGTCACTAGGGCATGATTCCGGTACTGTTATGTAAAAACATAAAACGTTATATCAAAGAGACGTATAGAAAAAGAAAAGATCGACAAAAGCAAGTCAGTTTAACAGCCCAGGAGCTTATTCAGAGCTCGACTGGTGTATTTCAAGTCAGGGTTGATTGTGGGATCAACTTTTTTAACAAAGCTATTTGAGTTCATGTGAAAAGTCCTGGTAGCACAAAACATTTCCGAAAACCATTCAAACATAGAATGCTCCAACAGGGTTTTGCCATGAGCAAGGCCACCAGATCGTTATAAATTACATTTTACAATGTCATTACGCGTATCTTCCAAAAAAACAAAAATGGGGAAAATTTTACAAGAAAAATGTGGAAATTTGCTTTTTCCACTGAAAATTTTCTGGAAAAGGTTAGTTCATCAGTCAAAATCAAAGTTTTGAAACAAGCCGACATTATAGTTGCAACAAAAAATATTAAGCTTATCTTTGGGGCTTCCAGATATTTGTAAATTATAATTTACAATGTAATAACAAAAATCTGCAATTTTTGTCCAAACTTTCAAAAGTGGGATCTTTATGTATTTTTTTAAATCTATGGAAATTGCTAGTTTTCTTCAGAATGATCTGGAAAAAGGATGACAAAATCAAAATAAGAAAATACGCAGAGCGGATTTATTACGGTTTAGTAGTATGTAATTAGTTTTTCAGCTATTCCAAGCTATGAGGTAAAGCTTAGAGAGCAGGGGAGTATACATACATAAGTCAAGGTCAGTTTCTACTACAACTAATAAAAAAAGTGCTAGTAAATTACCAAAAACCTGATTTTGTTACATTGTCTCTCAAAATGTTGACAAAAAATAACACATTTTTTGGCAATTTTTTTTTTTCAAAATTTGGTGGCCCTGGTCATGAGAAATAACTGAAACACAAAATGTGGTGTGGAAAGGTGATTAAAATGGTTTAACAATCAACCAAGTTGTGGAAAAAATGAAGCAGAGTTCAAGGTCGTCTTAGTCTGAAATGTACATTATGGCACCCATTAAGTGCCAGATCAAGTTGGAATCAGTGCTTCAAACTTGATCTTCAACTTACTTGAGAAGCATTCCTTTTGACAAATGGCATTTCCAGTCATGGAACTTGTTGTTTGAATAATTTTTCGTGATTGAGAAAAGTAAAACTTGGGTTTGGATGGGTTGCTCGTCACTAGCTCACTCGCTAAGTCCATTTGAATAAAGGGTCTTCCATTGGGCCAAGATAATCGTCGAACTTCTTTTAGACACTCATCGGACCAATTACATTGGTAAGTGTCGTTGTCTCCATAAGTAAAGTCCAACCAATTCCTGAGGTTTTCGGTATTAGTTCCCACATACAAATGCTCAAATGCTAATGGGTGATCTAATGATAAAAGGGAGGCATTGTGTTCGGTTTGACACAATAACAGTGCTTCTTCTTGACTTAAGACATTCCCTGAATTATTTGTAAGGACAGCTGTCGAATATCCACTTCGTGAACCCTCGGGATGAAGTGGACAAAACCCTGAAGATAAAGTTTGGTTACTCATACCTTTGGCCAATGTTGAAGTTTCACGGAATGTGACATATTGTGTTGGTGTAGAATTGGGCAAATATTTTTGATTTAACATGTTTATATGAGACGCTGAACTTATGGCCGAAAGGCACGAGGCACACAATTAACAACAAAATCGTTGGCCATTTCATGACGAAAGGAAAAATGATTTTAGCAATAAATGGCTCAAGAGTAAAGAATGTCTTTGTCACTAAACTATTAGGCCGCATGTTAACGCAGCTAATTCAAAAAGCGAGAGTACACCAAAATCAAGTCAGATTAACGTTTGTTGAGTATATACTCACCCCAGCTTCTGTGTTTCAAACACAACTGTCGAGAGTACATCCTCTAGGCACGTCAATCGGACTTAAGGCCGCATGTTAACGCACTTAATTCAAAAGCGAGAGTATACCAAAATCAAGTCGAATTAGCGTTCATCGAGTATATACTCTCCCTAGCTGCTGCATTTCAAACACAGGAGTTGTCTCGAGTATATACTCGAGGCCAGTTAATCTGACTTGATTTTGGTGTGCTCTCGCTTTTGAATTAGGTGCGTTAACATGCAGCCTTTAATTTTGTGTATACACAAAAGTGTGTAAACAAGAGTACATGTACTCTTGTTTTTTTAATTAGCTGCGTTAACATGCGGCCTAATATTGACGTCAATCTTTCAAACATAGACTCACAGTTTTGAAGAGGGTGATTTTGACATAGTGGTTTGGAGCACGGTATTGGATCTGGGCAACATTCCATGGGATCCTCCGGGGTGAATAGTAAACCATCACACAACGGATTTAATGTTAAGTCATATTTCTTATACATATCATTGCAGCAAGCCTTTCCAGAGGCTATTGGGAAAGGATGATCTTGAGGACAAATCATGGTTTCTAGCAAAATGTATTGAGAAAAATGTTATTAGAGCTCAAAATCTGGTTTCTATTATGACAAATTATTATTTTTTAAATTGATCTAACAGGAAAATCAGGTGTCTTGCAATTGTTACTTGAGGTATAAATCTACTCAAGACTGAAATAGAAGAGAGGGTTTGGCAGAAAAAGTTATCGTTGCTATTGTTTTTTTGCATCTGTAATATTTGTTAAATAATTCAAAAAAGAAATCTGCGTTCGAAAAATCATCCTATCCTGTTTTGACTTTCTTGGTATGATAAAATAATAACGTTATGGTCAGCGATCTTTAATGGCCAATTGATGTAAACTAAAAATTGACTCATGAATCTTACCAACCATTCATGAGCGACATTTGGAAGTACGTTTCACATAGACATTGAAAAAGGAAGGAGGAATGCTTAAACTGGCTTTCATTTGATAACGACAATTTTTCATAAAAATGATCAATAATGAACAAAAACATAAAACCTGTCGGAAATGGCGCAAATAAGTTAAAAATACAGAAATATACAAAAGATGCAACTGTTCATTAAAAACAAACTCTCTATTAATATTACTGTATAATACCATGAACAGAGAATCCAAAAAAGCGAAAAGCTCTCCATTTTCAGAAATTGAAATCCAGTTATATTCATCTTTGATCACTGAAAATGAGTTGATTGAAGTAATGTGACATGTTGTCGACGCCATCGTTAGTCTTATCTTCAGCCTCCAGAGGCTAGTTTTTTAGTCGCAAAAAACGATCTTCAGATCGTCCTTACTAACCAGCTTACCAAGTCGCACTACGATCTTAAGATCATTCTTTGCGTCTAAAAAACTAGCCTCAGTTTTGTATGACCTAAACCAATACCAGCGGGAGGAGACGTGGCGTCGTGGTTAGCGCAGTTTCCTATAGTGAGAGGGGTCCCAGGTTCGATTCTCCTCCCCGACCTTTCTCAAGGAAACTTTTAGACGCTAATTCACACCCACAGACGGAGAACATTCTGATACCGGACATAAGATTGCCTACCGGAACAATTTGGACGATGTGATGGCTGGCTTCGCTGGCCGAGCGAGGCTCAACCCTGCGACCCTAGCACCAACACTCAAAAAAAAAAAATTACCTCATTTTTTCAATCGATTGAAGAACCTTAGTTCTACTTCACACCCAAGGGCGAATGGTAATTATGTGACATTATTGTCCATTTAAAGTCTACCTATAGACAGAAAGTTACTAAAAACCTCAAAGTCGAGCTTGCCAAAGAATCGCTCCAATACAATTCGTGATGAAGTTCCTCTTTCCTAAAAATGAATACAAAAACAAGTCAGACAACCCATTGGTTGGTTGGAATGTTTTAGAACAATCGATTCCTACAAATTTTATCATTTCGTAAAATGTTAAACAATGCATGTGGGAAAATACAATCTTTAATTCAAATATTTAACAAAATAGGGGAACTTTTTTAAAGTCTTGAAAAAAAAGCATAATGTCTGAATGAGCAGTAAAGAGCTTTAACTGTGCATCATTGACAGTAGGACAAACTTTCAATTTTGGTTTTGGACATAACCTCATTGAGTCAAACCCGAATTTAGGAACCTTCAAGATCTTGTTTTCTCTCCGTTAGATCAATCCAAAAAAGCCCGAGTTTGGCAAGTCATGTAGTCTCACCTTCATCACAAACAAACTCACACACTACGGAATTGAAATTGGTACAATCTTCCCGTAGAAATGCCTGATTTTTAAGTACGTGACATCTCGAGTGGGTCGTTTGCAACGCCATGCCATCGAAATGAGTATAACTTGTTCCGTCCGACCAAAATAGAGTGTCAGAGTCGGTACAAGCAGCGTTGCTACATGTCTTTCCAGATTGCGATTCCAATCCAATCCAATGGGCGAAATGCGCTGAAATGAAGAGTTACATGCAGGTTTTATTCTAAACTTTAGATTCGTTTAACATCACATTTTCATTCATTTTTACGTGGGATTGTTATTGATCCAAAATAGTCATGTATTCCGCTCATGACCAAACCCGATTTGAGGAGTGGCAATCTCCCTCCAATATCTGCGCAAGCCTGACCAGCTGTAGATATATTCGTGAGTCCCAATTCCGGGAGGTAAGTAAAGGCTGTGAGGCCAAATTTTGTGGCATTTGGATTGGCTTCGCAGTAACCTAAGCAAACAAAATAGTTCCCAATCAATAGTACCCATGGTTCCGTGGATAAACCCTGGACCAAATAGTCTTTCAACCAAATTTCCTTAAAACTTATTGAGTTAGTATTTCTGGAAAAGTAAATATTTGTCTTCAAACCCATTTTAAGCTTACATTAGCATACTTAAACTGAATTTACGAGCCAGGCATCTTTACATGGTCATCCAAGTGAACTATACAAATGATTTTTACGTGTTCTTTGAATTTTCTTACTCTCGATGTATTGATTATTAGTGCAACTGGTGAAATTGCCCGGGCAGCGAATGCAGCCTTTACAACAAGCTGCATTATCCTCGAAACGTATTTTAGTGCCATCACAGGTTGGATCGACGGAAGGGTCAAATAACTTCGAGTGAAACTTTGAACACCATCCCCCAGATCCCGTTGCTATAGGATGACTCCTCGGACAATAAGCTGCCACTGTATACAAACATTTGTCATTAGTCAAGCAATATAATACCCAACAAGTATGGCATTTCATGAACGGGGTTTACCTTGACTGCATGGGGTTTGACAACCAACCCTCAATGAGGTTGATTTTGAAACTGATTCGAAACTCTTAGTGGCCAACCTCAAACGCAATCCCGATTCGAAGTTAGAAGCAAATTTAAATGACAAACCGTCAACCAATTCTCCTGGCGTTCCGTCTGCCCAAGTAAGATTAATCGGTGGGCCAAAACAATTGGATGGTCCAATGCAGGCGATTCCACTGTTGTATGTTGCACTGACAAAGAATTGGTCGTGTCCATTGAGAACTAAAACAGTCGAACGTGATAATTCATTCTGGAACTGGCCATACATATCCAAGGCAATCAAAACGATATTAGTGGTGTCTAAAACATTCTTGCTCGAATATTGCTTCAAAAATTCAATTCAATTGCTGGACTGAGACAATAGTTTCAAATTTTATCATCTTTACTCTCATTCAAGAAAATGTGTTATACTTTACAGAAGCGGTGCTCCATATAGCAGGTAATTTGATTACCATTTTTCAGCTCAATCAAACGAAGGAGTAAAAAGTGTTACGTCTTTGAAATTCACTCAAAGTATTGGCAGAAAATGAATTCGTTCTACCTCTTGTTGCAAGATTTGAAATTTGATTTTTTTTTTCTTAGGTCAAAATATGGATATCTTTGATCAAAATTTAGATTGAATTATTCAGAAACGTGCAAAATTAGAAAAAGAGAAGAATAATAAGTAGGGCCCGGAAAAGTATCTACAAAAATACGCCAGATAAAAAATATATTTCAAACGTCATTGCAACAACATATTGATGTTTTTGCTTGTCTGCACTGATTTTTCAAATTTGGTTTTGGTAAAGTGGATGCTTTTGGCCTTTTTTAGAGGCACACTTGACATGTTATTGATTTAACAATACACTTTCTTCGTATGACAGTGGTTACGGTTGTGAAATTCAAATCTCAGTACAAATGCCATAATGTAGACAATTTGGTATTTTGAGAAGCCCTATTAGCCTTGGCCATTCATATAATTTCCTCAATTTTGCTTGAAATATTTTTTTCTGGCTTCTGCATCGAGAAAATACTTAATTTGTCAGTGAACCAGCCGTAATATTCAAGAAATTGTCAAATGACCTTTCCTCTGCCCTTGACTGATATTTTACAAAAAAAAGAGTTGTTTCATTTTTTGTTAATCGTTCCAAGAAATAGCAAGAAGCGTTTGGCATTCTAATCCAAACGAAACTTGAGTGAATAAAGTAGCTTTTAATGTGAACACAGTAGCTAACCAATTGTGAAATCGATCGTTCACGTTCAAGACAAAGAATTAAATCAGCCTTTTGGGCAAAAATCTACCTTCATCAAACGCGAAGATGTCAAATGGAGTTTTGATTATTGGCAAATCCCCTTTCTCCTCAACTTGGCAAAACTCTTTGGCTTCGAAATAATTCATGGAAGTACGGTGTATAGTGAAAGCATGACCGCTTGACCTTTTTGCATCGGGCCGCACTGGACAGAACTCTGCAATAAAAATTCATCAAATACCACACAGAAGACTATTGGCAAAGCCAAAATGCCAAATGAAAGAGTGAGCAAGGGGGAAGTGTTTCGAGGTTTTAATGCATTTTGTAATCTCTTATTCTTTGTGGAAACAATAACGAACTATTCATATGCCTCCAGAAAAATATCGTCCTGGTTGGTTTATCGTCTTGTCAATTTAAGGATCCTGATAAAAAATGTTTTAGATTGAATACAACCATTAAAAAGCTTTCAAAAACATACAACATTGCTTTTATGACTAGGTGAAGAAACTTCTCAGTGCATGTTTAAAAGTAACAGGATTTTTTTCGAGAATCTTGTAATTAATTGTAGGCGGGCAAAACAGTTGTGCGGTGTTATGCAACATAAGTAGGGCTGTACAAATAATGCAAATAAAAACGCCAAAAAATGCATCAAAATTGCAACAAGAATGCCAAAAAATGCAAAAGAAAAAGCAAAAAGAGCGCACAGTACAGAAACATTTGGACTGAATGAAATATTATTTGTTGAATAAAACAAAATTAAGGGCTATGAAGACCATAAAACATTCATAGCTCTTGGGTTTTCATTAAAGATTTATGAAGTTAATAGTGGTTCTTGTAAATGAAATTGTTGGTGGTGGCGTAATGCTTTGCGTTTTGGGTCTGAAAGATCTGCACTTGGAACAGATTTGTTTTTACGTTTTCATTCTTTCACTGATAAACGATTGGCAATACTCAAAACGCAAGTGTCAAAGAGAAATTTTAAAACTTTAGAGCAACCAGTCTCCAAAAATGGTGCTCAAAAAAGCCTTCTCTTCCCTTCTTGCAATACAGTCGAATCTCGATATAAGAAATCTCAGTTTAAGCAATTTTCGCGATATAAAAAACTTTTCCGTGCTGACCAAAATTTTACTACATAAGAATTCTCGAAATAAGAAATTTTCCCTTTTTCCTCAATCTCAGCAAACGAAACTTTCTCAAAGTTTTGGTCCATGTCTCTTGCTTAAATTGGTCACAGCACAAAACAAAACGAAGCATTTCTAAAAGGATCGATGCAGTGCTTTCATAATTTGCGCTTTTTAGGGTGCCTTTTGTGCACTTTTTTCGGCTCTCGCGCCTTGCGCCTCTTTTGAAAAAAACAACTTGCCCTGTTCAACTTTCAGTCAAAAGAACGAAAAATTGCATTTTGAACACTAAAATCGCTAAAAATTGTCCAACATGCCACTCAACGGTAACTATTTTAATGACATTAAGTTTTAAAAAAATTGTCGACAATTTTGAAAAATAATATTAGCTCATTTTGCCAAAAAAAAAATTGCAAACCTTGAGAGTAAAAAAAAATGTGTGTGTGCTAAAGCAAAACCTAGTGGAAAATAAGCAATTCAAGGAAGTGTCATGTGAACTCAAGAAAGTCTCTCAAATTTGAAGTAATTTACGGTCAAACTGATAAAAGAAGATTTGCAGTTGAGATATTCCAAAAAAATAGCAAAAAACTTCGTTAGTATGAAAGCGTGGAAGGCTCATTTTTTTAAAAAAAGTAGTTTGTCCTTGTATAGGTTAATAATTTACAAATTATGATGACAAAATTGTACTTTCTTTATTCATTTTTTTCTGTCAAATTGAGATTGAAACAGGCTTTGATGCATTGTAATTTAGGATTTTAAAGAAAACTGACATTCGCTTTACCTAGATGGCTCTTACATGATTTAGCATACTAACACATTCTACTAGGCTGCCCTCTCTTGTTCTCTAAATGAAGAACTCTGCCGTCAAAGTCAAAGAGAAAAATGACAATCAGCGCCATCTTGAGATAGAAACATTTGTGGGTGCTTCTGGTAAATATTTAGCCTCAATTTGTGATTATTCAGTTTGA
The DNA here is from genome assembly GCA_010645155.1 of Tigriopus japonicus. Lineage (NCBI taxonomy): Eukaryota > Metazoa > Arthropoda > Copepoda > Harpacticoida > Harpacticidae > Tigriopus > Tigriopus japonicus. Next base: position 297,597 of record JAAGOF010000041.1, on the reverse strand, counting down.
TTTTTTTTTTATTTTTTGAACGCAGTAATATAGTAAATGAGCTCCAAAACACTCGAAATATGAAGAGAAATCTATTTTAAGACGGCAGCTGCAATTTTGGTAACAAATCAAAGCTGAGGATAAATCTGGAATCAAGGGACTTTGCCCCTGTTTTGGCTCCATCTAGTGGCGATTTTTGTAACCTTCAACTAACTTCTCTTCATAGAGATATAAATGCATGCACTTGTAGTGTAAATTTGTTTGTTTTAATGACTATTTTTTAAAAACTAAATTTTTGAGTCATTGTCGGATTTTGTTGTAATAAAAGTAAGCTTGTACAAACTAAAACAAACTGTTCTTGTCAGAGTGTTCCATACACAACAATCTTGAACTTCGAGAACCAAGCATTCGACAAAGAAAGTATTGAAAATTGGTGACGAAAAGCGTCGCCAGAGGTCAGGGTAGAGTTGACCAGTATACACTCAGGTTCAGCTTTGATTTACTTTAGGTGCTCTATTAGTCGTACTTTTTGATCGTGGTGCATCCACGCATCCTACATCAGAATGGGGACATTGAATGAAATCCAAGCAACACTCTTGCGGATCCGATAGGAGTAATTCAGTCCCATCACATATGGGGTTTGTGTCAACATCAAACTTTCTCCGATAATCATTGCAACATGTCTGACCGTTGTTGGCTGCAAACTGATGGCTGGTTGGACAATATTTTGGCTCTGAAATATCAACAAAAATATTTCATTGGTATTATAGTAAATTCTTTAAGGTATTCATCATTCAAGACCCCGCACGAAATTTTTTTGGAAGCTAATTGGGAAAGTTTGGGCGCAGAAAAATATTTTTTTCATGGAGTGACACAATAACCAGATGACATCATTCTTTTTCCAATGAACAAAGCAAAAAAGACCAATATAGTTAAGGACACTTAAGTCAGGTGTTTATGCTGCCCGTTCTTTCGAGACTAATACCTTCTTTAGGTCAGGAGACTATAAGTTTCACATGTCCAAGTATTTATCGATTTGTCTGATTTTATCATGTATTTTTTAGGACCCCTGGAACAAAAGTTTTTTTCCCCTAAAGGTCCTTAATTTGTCGATAAATTGCAAGAGAGCGCTGATTTACATCGCTAATAGTCTCGTGAATTACAAGTCTATGCGAAATTAATGTTTTTGTAATCATTTTCATCGTATTGAAAGTGACCTAATGAAAACAGTATTTTTTGTTGTGGAGCAAGCAGAAAACCCATTGAGTTCTATTAATACTAGAGTGAGTATAAGCGTTAAAATGTGTCTCCGGTCGCAACCGGTTGAGCGGACAAAAGTGTAAGAACATTTGAAATATATGACCAGGCAAATGTCAACCATGCAATTGATAAATGAAATGTGGAATTGAATAATGTTTTTGGGCCATTTTTTGTTATTGCAAGTGGTCACTTCATAAAAGAACCAAGACGTCACTAGGTGGGTATGGCTTGGATTTGAATACTACAACTAGGAACTTTTTTGCCAATACATTGAATAGGTCATTGGTGGGAAGAACACAAATTTAAGCTTTTACATTATATAGGGTTAATCCAATACATGTATGGACAAAAAATAACTTGTGGCATCAAGAACTAGTTTAAAAAAGTTGGTCTTGATTCGCATGTTTGGTCAAACTAACTGTCAGCTCAACAGTTGTGATGGCCACATTTTCCTCATAAATTCAACGCATTCCGCCCCACTTGCCAAACCATATTGAATTAATAAATGATCTAAGAGAAAACCCCAGACGTTTCAGAGTAAGGTCAGTAGGTTGTTGACGAGAGTGATCGTCAACTGACACTTTTCGTTGAATTGCCTAGAATTTCTGCTTAACAGCAAAAGAACATTTTTAGGGATTTAGTGATTAAAGTGTAATAAAAAATGGAGAATTTGGAAAATGAGATAATGGAGAGGTTGACGATACCACTCTGAGTCAAAATTCAACGTTGAGATGCCGATGTGAAAAAAATATTAATATTTATCAATAGTGACCAACCAAGAGATCTTCTCTGATGTGCTGACTCCTTCACAAACAATGCATCGGTGATGAAAAGAGAACCGAGAGACTTGTGGTAAAATATTTTTTGCCTTTGACAATCCAACCAAGTCTCTTAAAACTTCAGTCTCAACTGAATTTCAAAACCTGAATAAAAATAACTCACCGGATGTAGAACAAAACACTTCGCAAACCAATTTTAAAGCAGTCGAGCAATCTTTGCTGATCATTCGTATTCTCGTAACTCCACCCAAAAGAGATTGGATTGATGCGCATAAATAGGGTCCCATTGTAACAAAAGTATCGCCGGTGCTCTTCAACATTGAACCATCCTCCCAACGGACTGAGGTTACATTGACACAATCCGAATTCGTACAGGTATGGTATCCATGTGTCTCTAGACTGGTCCAAAATTCGATGCTTCCTAATAAGGAACAGTTGAAGGTTCATTGATGCTGAAAAAATACACGACACTAGTTCCTGTGCCCATGTTTTGGTACCGTATTGTCGCAAAAATAGAAGGTTTAGTTGTGTATGATTTAAGGATCTTGGCAACCGGGCGCCCAAATTCTCATGGCAATATCTGGAGGCATCTTCCACATTCATTGATACATCTTCCATCACAATGTAACCAATATCTCCCCAATAACGTTTTGCTCGATTATCTGCCGGACAAAAGTCTGAAAAGATAGATAATATGTTTTATTACTTGAAGTGCATTTTTCGTGCTAGTAAAGTGCATATAAAAGTGCAAATAAAGTTTCATGAAATGCAATGAAATTGGTCAATTGATTCGGTTTACCAAGGAAAAACACAATTTCTTACTTCTTTGCATGTTCCGAGAACGCCTTATTACTAGGGACGGGCAAAAAATGCAAATCAAAAGACGCTTTGGTTACCAAAAGTTGCACAAAAACAGCCCAAAATCGTAAAATAAAATGCAGAAAAAGGTCAAAAGCGCAAATAAAAACCAAAAAAGCGCAAATAAATTTCAAAAAATTCGCAGATAACTGAAATTTCGGAAACAAAAACCTTCAGATACTTTCTTGTCATCTGCTTGTTATTTTTTAATATTGAAGAGCAAAATTAAAATATTGAAGTCGTAGTAATCAATACTGTGCTAGCCCACCCTGGGAGCCGGTAAGATTTTCAAAATATGGTTATCTTTTGTTGTTCCAAATGGTCTTCTTTGTTTTGATTATGCTTAATGAGAAAGGTAAACAAACTGCAGAGAAGGAATTTCTGATCGTGTTGGGATGCAATCAAAGCTGAATATAAAAGTACTTAATAATTAGGGAACATGTTTTGACGTTTCTTAAAATACTATACTAAAAGTAATTGAAATAGGAAAAACGTTGCTGTTGAAAAAATATTCTTGTATTCAGTTATATTAATGGTGCTCTAAAAATACAAGAAGGACAATATTCAGTGAGATTTACACCATCCTTGTGTCTTGTTTTGTTAACTCAGATTGTCTGAACTTTTGTGATGAGTGTTAAATCAGATTTATTTTTCAAATTTGAAAAAATCTTCCAAAAGTGAATATTTTCAAAGAAGAAATAGCAAACTCTCAACAATTTGTTCATTTTGGGCCGAATTCGTAAAAAATCGTGCAAATAAAGGCGAAAAGTGCAAAAAGGCAAAAAAATGTGTTTATGTTACCAAAAATCTTTTTACACTTTTTGCCCGTCCCTACTTATTATAGTCGAAGAATAGTCAGAAAGGTATTTCTTCACAAATTGGGTCGTATGATAACATAATGTGATTAGAAAAAAATTACCATATACAAGAATCATGTCAGATTGATGGTCTTTAAGTTTAATATCAGCACAGCTATAGCTTTTGAAAGACCTCTGAACACCTGAAAGTATACTCAAGGATTGCTAAAGTGACTTCATTTTAAAGTGACTCCACAATTAATTCATTTTTTTTGCAACAATCAATGTTATTTTAAAGTTCTCCAAGCCATGTTGGGATCATTTGAGCAATATTTTACAAGGGAAATATCAATTTTTGAGATTTCTGGCCAAAAAAAAAAGATTTCAGCAAAAAAACACAAGAAAGTGCAAAAAGGTGTAAAAACGGCAAAAAGTGCAAACAAAGCAAAAAAACGGCCCAAATTGTAAGAAAGGTGCATTTGCATGAAAATGTGCACGCCTAGTAATTACCTCAAGATAATGTTACTACGAATGCTTTCGTTGCAAAAAAATAATTTCAACAATAGTTGATGATTAATGATGAATAAATGGATACAAATAACTTTTATTACTTGAAACCACATTGCACTTCAAATTGTAATTGAACCATGTTGATTTACAGTTATTTATCTATATGTGCAGAAATGCACCGTTTGATGGGTGCTGATTCATATTCCAATTACGATATGATAATTTCATTTACAATCACACATGTTTCAACCAGATAAGCTACCTTCAAATAATCTTTTTAACTTTAATGTTACTGTGGATTCTGGCCTCTTAAAACTTTTGCTCTTTAAAAAAAGTCTAACAGTGCAAAAATGTTAATGCCTTAATTAGTAATATTTTGCTTACTTTTCAATTCAGGTTTAATTACTAATTTGAGATCATCCGAAAAAAAACACATCAAGTTAACTGCATTAACAGGCAAGTTGCGAAGTCATCGAAAGAGAGGTAGTTAGGATCAATTACTGTTTGAATTTGCTGCATTGTGGCATTTGGCATCATCTATCGGACATGCCACACATTCGTCACAACATTCAAGGGGGTCATCAGACTGGATAAGGCCTCCATCACACAAAATATTGGTTGATGTATCGTTGATCCGTTTAAAGTTTTTAGAACAAAATGATCCACCACCAGTAGCAAAGGGATGATCTTTTGGGCAAGCTATTGAAGCTGTAAAATGGAACACTTGCAATGTAGTTAGACAATAATAGATGAGACAAGCGCACTGCAATTAAACAATACAACCAAAAAGTCCTCCACCCAGTGTTTTTTAAGCGGCAACAGCTTGCACTTTCTATGATAGGCCAGGATCCCTGGATAGGCACACAGATATTTGGTGATACGAAATAATCTTTTTTAAGCGACATTTGAAGAATGTTTGTGTGAGTGAGTCCAAAATTTCCAATAAACATTGATGTATTATGCAGGTTAATGCTGGTACACACGTGAAACAAAATGGCAAATATTTGGTCGAATCCAAGGCAAAATTAGCCTGATGGCAAATGTTATTTGCTGTTTGTCAAATCTTTCTGACTTTGAACATGTTGAAAAATTATTTGCCCTTAGTCTAACTTTTTCTCGTCCACATTCTAAATGCGCATCAATGCAAGCAGGGTGTCCAATCACAAAACTTTTATTGTTAACTAACAAACTTCAAATTTGGGGATTCAAAGACAAAAGAATGATCCTCCCACTTTTGGTTTCAGAATCACTAAACTTGAAAGTCATGTTTGAAAGATTGCAAGGATCCGCAGAAATGGACGACGCTAAAAGTCATCAAAAAAAATTGGCAGTGTTGTGAATTAGTCACGTCTCAAATTCGTCAACTGACAGGTTCGAAGGAGTTTACAAGGCAACATTGTTCCCACGTGGCAGTTTTTATTGCCATTGTTCGCCAAAGGAGAGAAAAGGACTGAAAATGACAGTACATATTGTCTATATCCATAGAGTGGCTTTATGTAAAAGACATTTTATCCAAAGCAGATGACTCTGAAGGAAAGAAAAAATCTTGATCGTGAATCTTGATTTATAAGCAAAAAATAAGTTTGAAAAATTGTCATTGAAAAGTGCCAAAATGTGGCAGTATTCAATGCAATTTTAAAATTACGGGACTTAGAAAAAGGTAACTGATTTTTAAATGGTATTTTGGCAGTGTCAGCTTGAAAAAATCGGCAACACTTCGAGCAAAGGGAAAAATATTTGACAAATTGCATGTCCACATGTAGACACACCAGAAAAAAACATTTGGCAAACACGAATTTTTTTTCGGGATATTTGACAAATAATCTGGCCAAAATGTTTCACGTGTAGACAAGCCTAAAGGTTTAGGAGAAACTAAACTGTCTTTTGTCTAAAGGTTGGTCTACACGTGAAACATTTTAGCTAGATTATTTGTCCAATATAAAAAAAAATAAAAATATTGAGAAATGCAGGGGGAGGTTTGAGTAATCTCTTCAAAAATCTTATTCCGGGCGGATGAAAGAAGAGAAATGGCTTGTTTGGCAACAGTGGGTGGCTCGTGAGAATTTGGGCAGTTTAAGGGTTTTCGCAATTTACAGACCGCCCTTGTGAATTAGATGCCATGAAAAATGTCGAATTGCAAGTTTGAACACCTTTTGTTAGGATTTTGGAAAAAAAATGCACACTTTATTTGCTCGTTCTTGCACGAGAAAATTCTCAACAAAAGGCCACTTTTTTTGGGTAAGTACAATGATAAGTGATGTTATAAGCACTGATTTGTATTGTAAAGCTCCAAAACCATCAAGGTACCAAACAAAATGCCGTGTTTTGTACATGTTTCTCTTCAATATCAAAGGTCTTTTTTAAGTGCTTGCCATTTTTTAATCAAAAGAATAATTTTGCAAATTCTTACAAAATCGAGAGTCAAATTGTCCAAACTTGCAATTTGACATTTTTTTGTAGCATCTAAGTCATAAGGGCGGTCTGTAAAACGCGAAAACCCTTGCACTGACCAAAATCTTACATTGACGAACAAGCCTTTTCTCTTCTTTCATCCGCCCGCGATAATATTTTTGAAGAGATCACGTAAACCTCCCCCTGCATGCCTCATTGTTTTTTTTCTGGTGCGTTTACATGTGAACTTGCAGTTATTTTATTTTTATTTTTCCCTTTGCTCAAAGTGTTGCCGATTTTTCCAAGCTGACATTGCCAAATACCGTTTGAAAAGCAATCACCGTTTTCGAAGTCACGTAACATTGTCAGTGGTAGCGACCCTTAATAAAGGCTGGCCAATAAAATCTATGAAAACCCAACCACCACGGACTTTCTGTGACGTCATCCAACATGCGGGAAGCCAAAGTTCATGATTAAAGGAAACCTTTCCTTATCAGAATCACATCTAAACTAGTTAACCCATTTGATAGTGCGGCTTGGCGAGTGAAAATCCTCAAGCCTGCTGCAAATGTGTCTAAGGTTTTACCTGATATGCAAAAAGTTAATTTCAAGCAGTGTGGAGTTTAAACAAGGGCTGATTAATTTCCCGATTAATTCACATGATCGGGTGATTGACAACAAAATCTTAGTGATGTGAAATATCGGCTTGCACAAGGTTTTTCACGGGAGGTTGCAAGGTAGGGTTACCTCTTGGAGAATGGGTGCTTTGCTCTTGTATGAGCAAACACGAATTTGAGTTTAATTTGCAAACCTGCTCAAAAGTCACAAAAGCCAGGGATGCCTTGCCTTTTGATGCTCCTTAAAGAAATAACGGGAAGACTGGTAGACAGAGGGGAATATGATTTCACTTAGGTAAACTGGCAACCCCAGCACCAAGTCAGATCAGTACAAAATCAACAAAGAAGAAGTACTCTGGTTTGTTGTTGAACTTTGTCAGAATCAGCTGAACGTTCAAATGAATGCTATTGACCAATCACCAGCATGAATGCATATTGACATAACAGACAGAGTTGGAGACCTGTACATATTAATTATCGGCAGGACTATTTATATAAAATGACTAGCAAGGTACATGACTGGAATGAGCATGAGCATGAGCATCAAGTGGAGTGTACAATCTCAACACTGGGAACGTTGTTGCCTTGTAAACTCCTTCGAACCTGTCATTGACGAATTGAGACGTGACTAGTTCACAACACTGCCAATTTTTTTGATGACTTTTAGCGTCGTCCATTTCTGCGGATCCTTGCAATCTTTCAAAAATGACCTTCAATTTTAGTGATTCTGATACCAAAAGATCATTCTTTTGTCTTTGAATCCAGGAATTTGAGTATTTGGGGTAATCCACGTTACTTGACAATAATAGTTTCGTGATTGGACATCCTTCTTGCATTGATGTGTAGAAATACTAGAAGGCAGAGCTTGGCATTCAAATCTATGATTGCCCAACCCGGCACGGACGTCAATCATCATGCGGGAAGCCGAAGTTCATTATTAAAGGAACCTTTTCTTCTAAGAAACACATCTAAACTATTTCGCTCATCTGATAGGGCAGTTTGGTTATTGAAAATCCTCAAGTCTGCTGGAAATGTGTCTAAGGTATTAACCCGATATGCAAAAAGTGAATTTCAACTAGCGTGGAGTTTAAACAGGGGCCGATTAATTCACATGATCGGGTGATTGACAACAAAATCTCAGTGATGTGAAACTCGGCTTGCGCAAGTTTTTTCACGGGAGGTGGCAGGGTAGGGTTACCTCTTAGAGAATGGGTGCTTTGCTCTGGTACATGAGCAAACACGAATTTGAGGTTGATTTGCAACCCTGCTCAGAAGTCACGAAAGTCAGGGATGCCTTGCCTTTTGTCGCTTCTTAAAGAAAAAAAACCTGTTTATGAAGGTTGATAGACAGTGGGGAATATGATTTCACTTAAGAAAATTGGCAACCCCAGCACCAGGTCAGATCACTACAAAATCAACAAAGAAGAAGTACTCTGGTTTGTTGTTGAACTTTGTTAGAATTAGCTGAATGTTCAACTGAATGCTCTTGACCAATCACCAGCGTGAATCATCGGCACCGTGTGTTAGCCTACGAATGCCAATATCTATCTTAGTGTATCTATTGATGTGCATTTAGAATGTGGACGAGAAAAAGTTAGCCTAAGGGCAAATAATTTTTCAACTTGTTCAAATTCAGAATTATTTGCCAAACAGCAGATAATTTTTGCCATCAAGCTAATTTTGTCTTGGATTTGACCAAATATTGGCCATTTTGTTTCACGTGTAGACCAGCCTTAAGCAAAAAAAAAAACAAGTTGTCTCCTCTCGAAATATTGAACGCGTAGTGCGTTCTGCGTCGGTTTGTCGTGCGGATGGCTGGGGTTCAATCCCGGCTGACTGCCACCCTCCAAACTCAACTCTACGGAGTCAAAATTTAGCATTTGAACAGTCTTTCAATGCAAAAATCAAATCAATAAACTCAACTCTTCGGAGTCAAAATTTAGCGTTGAACTGTCATTCAATGCAAACTAAGGCAAGCCCCGGTTCGATCCCGGGCTTGCCGAGTCCAAGTGGCCTGTGGTATTAAGTTACATGCAAGAGTCACGGCCCTTGACGGCTTAAATGGGCGAACCTGGGGTCATTCCCGAGGGTGAGGTAACAATTAATGCTTGCTTGTTAGCTTGTCCAAGTGGAGCGGCAATATCCCCATATGGCGGACAGCCTCTATCAGATCACAGCTGCGAAGCTGCGTTCTGACTCCAGCACAAACAAAACAAAACGAACCAATAAAGAAGGAGGTTGCTTTTTCGGCCAACTATTCAGTTCGCGGACGAGATTAGCATCTCTAGTTATGTTGTCATTTACCTTCAGAGCAAGGCACTGGACATGCGATGGCAAGTTTTTTTTCGGAAGTCCCAAAAAACTGCACTAAATGCCTTACTCTGGCCATACCATATTGTGAACTTGTGGCAACTGCAAAAGCATTATATCCAATATCGGTAATAGGTGTGCCATCAGCCCATCTGTAAAAAGGTTCGTCAACACAATTAGCGAACGCAAGGCATTGACGACCCGGCAGAAAATCGGCCCCCAAATGGAAGTGTTCATCTTGCGCTAAGGATAGTAATGGAATAAACATGAAATTACTTTTCTAATGAAAAAATAAGAATTATGTTTGGTAGCTTAAGTTGTAATATTTAAACTTGTTTTAAAGAAGTTACGATGATCGGAATGGGTTCAAGACGAATTTATAAAAAATCAATTTAAGAGTACTCACGAGGCAAAACTTGAAATGCTTCGACATCCCATAACGTCTTGAGCATCGGTAAATAAGTATTAAAGTTATCCAAACAATATTCCGCCAGAGCTCCTTGATTCAAAGTCACAGAAAGATTTACATGCATCGCGAACTCTCCGTATCTCTTCATATCAGGGTGAGCAGGACAAAAATCTGTAAAAGTTCGAATGAACGTAAAAATATAATTAAGCGTTTCCTAAATTTTTATTATGTTACGTCTTGAAAAAGGAGCGCTTTCGCATCCGTTGATTAGATCTTCACATGGCACTGAGTTTGAGCAACACTCCAGCTTATCATCAAGTTTGATGTCTGAACCGTCACACGTTGGATCAACCGAGATTTTGAACATTTTTTTGTAATCCTTGCAACAACTTTGACCATTGTTGAACGCTGATGGATAAGATGGGGGACACGTACTGGGTGCTGAAAGATCGTTAAACGGTGATATTTGGAACCAAACAATGATTTAATTTTGAAAGTGGAATGGCACGGGACTATTGACTATCTCTTGATTTTATTTACTTTCTTACTTTGGGTAAACTAAGGACTTCAACAAAGAAGAACGGGGAAAACTGCGATTGAAAAAGATTAGTTCTACTTTCTTGATACCGTATGTTGGAGATATTTGTGGGCTTACGTTTCAAGTTTTAAGCTAAACAAACAATTAAGCCAAAAGTTACTTATAACTTTAAAAGGTTGGTGCAACACAGGTACAAAATGAATTAAGAGTAATGTCTTCAAAAATATTATCGCTAAAAGATAAAACAAGAAGGAAGGCTTGTTCGGCAAAGGAAAGTTGCTCGTGAGAATTTTGACGGTTAAGGTTTTTACGTATTGAAGACCCCCCATGAGAGCTAAATGCTACGAAATAGCTTATTTCGCAAGTTCAAACGATTTTTTTTCGGATTGATGATGGTGTTGTTGATGACAAGGTTGTTGATGGATCTGCCATCATTAATTCGTTGGTAGATCAAATTTATATTAATGTTGATTGTAGAAATCATATTTATGATTTATTTCTATTAAAAGGAATTACATTCCTTGAAACAGCAATAAAGAATCCGCAACCAAAACAAAAAATACTGAATAATAAGCACGGAGGGTTGATCCTCGCCCGGCGAGGAAAGCCAATCGTCACATCGTCCGAAATTTTCCGTTATGCAATCTCGTGTCCGGTATCAGAGTAGGGACGTTACAAAGCTTGAAAATCCACGTACATAGGAGCCGCCGTAGATAAACAGTCTCTAGATCAGGGGTTGGCCCATCGGTGGGCCCGAGGGTGGTCGTTGGTGGGCCCAGGAGCTATGGAGAAAGTCCAAAATAGTGGGTCCGAGAGCCATCCATAGTACTGTGCTTGTGGGCCCAAAGCTCTTTAACCGCTAATTTGTGGGCCCCTGAACCTACCATTGCCTGTTTGGTGGGCCCCAGACAACACGAATCAAATTTCGTGGGCCTTGACCCAAAAATGGTTGCCGACCCCTGCTCTAGATAAACATACCCAAATGAAGGGCAAAGTCAATCAGGGTTGCCAAAATATTCTGCGCACATGGCAGTGACACATTGTGCATGTGTCTTGAAGAAATCATTTTGTGATAAAATCTTTGTTTAGTTCATTCAATAATTAGACTTACTACAAAGGTGGCTTGCCTTTGCCTTGCAAATGAATGTTAAAAAAATTTCCTTCATGGTAGTCATTGTGGGTAGATAAAGACTAAACCCATTTTAATGTCTAATCCATGCTTGAACTTGGCAACATCATTTATCTCCACATGGTTAAATGGGTTGTGATGTTGTGGAGAGCCATATGCCCAGTAAGTCATGTATATTAAATGTGCATTTGAGATACATGATAGAACCTGCCTCTCTTTTCAACAGATGTTGAATGTATGATGTCATACATTTGTGAATGTTGGTGTGCATAGAAGCATCCACATTTAGTTAGTGCCAGCCAATAAGAAGCTCATGGTTTTTGTGAATGATTAAATATTTAGATAAAATATGTTCAAAATGGTTTCATTTTCTATCCCATTTCATAGTGACTTGGCAGATAAGTTAGTTATGTGACCTATTGTTATCTGGGAGTAGTAAGGCATGTTTTAAGTTGTTTATCAAAAACTTAATTTCTCTTATGACAATTCAAATCATCAAGTTTTCAGTGAATTTAAATAAAATATCGAAAACCTCCATAAAGCATCGCATATTAGGAGTCAATATCACACATAGCAAATCAGATTTTTGAAGATTTATATTTAATGAATATCTTTGACAATGGCATGTACTTAGCATATTTTGGCAACCCTGATTGACTTTGCCGTCTACTTGCGTATGTTTATGTACGTCGGCGCCTATGTAGGTAGATTTTCATTCCATGTAACGTTTTAAGTATCAGAGTGGTTCTCCATCTGGTTGTGTGCAAGGGCGCCTAAAAGTTTCGGTAAGAAAAGTCGGGAGAATCGAACCTTGGGACTTCTCTCACTGTAGGAAACTGCGTTAACTGCGACACCATGTCTCCTCCAGAGCTCTTTGATCGATAACTTGTGGGCCCATGAATCGTCTGTTTGGTGGGCCCTTGCCAACACGTAATCAAATTTGGTGGGCCTTGACCCGAAAGTGGTTGCCGACCCCTGTTCAATAGGATCTACGTCATAAGGCCGGTGTGCAAAATGTGAAATCCCTTAAACTGCAGATTTCTCACGAGTCACCTCCTCTTTGCCAAACAAGACTTTTTCCTTGTTTTACCTTTGGTTGGTCAGATGTGCTCTAGGAAACTTCCAAAAATATTGTTTTAAGTGCTTTGTAAGTGATATTTTATGTTACTTTGAGCTATTTTGACTAACACTTTAAAACCTCAAAAAAAAACTTTCTTTCACGGCATTGAAAAGCTATATGAAATCTTTGGGAATCTGCTTTTTGATATAACCGGAACCTTTTTTGGTTTTTTTGGGTCAACAAAGGACCATTCAAACCGAAATAACTCAGCTGTCGGCTGCCGCTGAATGTATTTTTATTCAATTTGAATTTGATTTGTAACCAAATGGTCTCTAAATAGGGATTTAATAGTTTTTCAAAAAATGTGATTCTTAATAGGTTTTAAGTAAAGAACTTTTTCCCTGGACTTGAACTTAAATAATACATTATTACAAATAAATAATATTAAATATGAATACTACAATATAGTAAGTAAAGCTGTTCCCCATAGATTTTTTGGTCCAAGAAATGCCAAGGTATGTTTGGGTATTTCGATCCAAACCTAAAAAGCCATTCGAAACCCCGTGGACTGCCTGCCTCAACTAACTTATATTGTATGTTTTTAAATCAATATCCCTTTTTTAATACGCCATGACATGACCTAGAGTCGCAATAAACATTATTATTATTTAGATCATTTTTTCTTCGTTAGTATTAGCTAACATTGTAATAATTTGTGCTAAATTTTCGTAAAATTCCAATCGTTGCCTGTGGTTTCAAAATTTGCAATTCTTGAAAGGAAAATTTTCATTGTACTAATAGATAGTTTTTCAAATATTCCCAGATCTTCAAAAAATTCAAAATTATGCAAATCTATCAAATTTAGAAATATTTACTGAAAAATAACTCAAAAATGAACTGCTTGTGAATTTTATCTAGCAATATTCATTAATGATACATTCTAAATGGAATCATAGAGAAGTGAAAATTATATTTTTTACTTTTGCATCATTGAAAAGGCATATTAAATTTCTTGGCAATTGCTCTAACATATAACCGTAGCATTCCATGGCTAAATTTGGTGCAATTTGAAAGTTTAAGGCAAAATGCATTGATATTCATCAAATTTCGCTTTAATTCATAATTAAGGAACCTTCTAATATCTATTACAATCAACTCTCCATATAGTGAACACCATTTGCAGCGGCCAAATGTTCATTATATGGAGAGGTTCACTATATAGAGAGACAGATTTTACGAGCCAAAAAAATGACCAATGTGATTCAAAAAAAGGGGAACTACGCATTTGTATTGCTCTCTGACATTTAGTCCCGAATTCAGAAACTAAACATATTTTGTAGTGAAAGACAAGGCATATACAGCATTCCAAAATGCCAACCTAATTCTTCCGACAACAAGCTCTTCAAATTTTCTAAGGTCTCTTTCGTTCTGAATCGAGGAACCAGTCTACTGTTTATAACCTTCACTGGCATTGCCATCATCTTAGACATGTACGTTGCACTTCTATCAAAACGCTTTCCATTGGCATTGCGTTGTGATTCTTTCAAGCCCTCTTGTTTGTTTTGATTCTACGACTGAAGAAAAGGGCAAAGAATTGCAGAATTACATCCTCTCAAAATAGATAGATGACCCTTAAAATGCATCAATATATCTTACCTGAGTGTCTGCACGAGGTCATGCACACGACGTTTAATGATGCATCACAGCTGGCCGTTTCGATTTTGAGGCTATTTGTTGTACCGGCAGAAATGATTAATTTCCCGCAACCTCCGCTATTTGTTAGGGCTATCGGAAGTCCCTCTGGGTTGCTCAAAAATGACCCGTCTGACCAAATAATGTTTGAGTTATTTTCACAAGTTTGCCCTGAGCAAACACTTTGAAAGGGTTTTTCAAGGCTTGTCCAAAGGGTAAAAGATGGATTTTCAGCCATGAAAGATTCAAAAACTTTGCTTTCTAAGGTGTCAGGGAGCTTGCCGTTCTCGTTCGAAACACAATGCGTCGAGGCATCGAGCATCGGAAGCTTAAGATTGGTATTTATCAATGTATAGTCGCCTCCTCTCAAAAGATCGGGATATCTAGGACAGTAGGCTATAAAGAGAAGAAAGTTGGACATTTGCATTTCCTTCAAATATCATTATTAGCCTCATCTTACTTGAAGCAATGCTATGGTCCTGGCAATAACCAGGCTCATTTTCACAATCCTCGTATTCGTTTTCGGGACAACATTCCAAAGGGTCTTCCAAGGCAAGAAAGCCACCATCGCAGATTGCGTTAGTATTAGTCCGATAATAAACCTTGCAACAAGACGTTCCATCATTGAAGACAAATGGCTTCTCTTTTGGACAGATTTTGAGATCTATTGCAATCATGACAAATAAATAGGTTGACAATTATAGTGAAGAACATCATGCACATCTTCATCTTCGACGAGATCTCACCGGGACAGACTTCTTCCTCAAGTGCATCAGCAGCTCCTCCGCACTCTGCGTTATCTAAAACGCCCTCGGAAACATGAATGCATTCCCTTGATCGAGCGATGGTTTCTCCAGTCACATTGTAGGCACATTTTGACCATGCCGCCCATTCTGACCAACCTATATTCAAGTTCAGGGTATTATTTTAAAATGAGAACAGTCTGTTTTGTGAGGTTATTTCTTATGGATACGGTATCCATTATGGCTCACAGGACAAATATTCATTTGGCGCTTTTTTATGAATATACAAAATAGGGGGCTACTCTGATTTTTAGAGCCTTTCAAGGCAAGTATCTGCTAAACTTGGAAGAGGGAGACACCTGGAATCAAACCTATGAAGCCCATGGTCGCCCAATAAACCTTCTCCGATACAATATTCTACCTTAGAGGTGAAAACTTGTTATTTTGCGACTTAAATTACAACGGTGTTTGATTTTAATCAAATCTTTTATAAAACTATTAGTTCTTTGGTCATGATTGTTTCTTTGGACTTATGGTGCCAAAAAGCTCACAAATAATTTAGAGATATATTTTGATTTCTTGATTTTCCATTTTTCCTAAGTGACAGTCTACTTTTTTCGGAACTTTGCCACCTTTACCCCCAAAAACGGATGAAATTTTAGGCTTTCTTATTTGCATACCAACGTTTCTAGCATGTTTTGAAGTTGAAGGCTATGAAAGGACCTTTTTGGAAGGTTCCCTTTGTTTTCTTTTACCCAACTTGTCGTAAGGAATGCACTTTCATTGTTTGCGTGAAATGTTTATCAAGGCATTTGTGACCTATTTGAAACTCCTTGCTTAATTATTAAAACGCTCAAAATGCTTTGGTCTGGTGTCACTGTGCATCCATCTAAAGCGTGATTAGTAGAGACGGCCAAACATGCTTTACAAATTCGCTTTAGGGCCTAATCTATGATTAAGAACTGCTCAAAATAAATTCAAAAATGTGCTCAAAACCCAAAACTGTCCTTAAAAAGTACAAAAAATGTTTTTTCGTCTAAATCAGAGCTAAAAGTAATATTTTTCACGGTTCATTTTTTGGGGTAGGTAAGTGCAATGGCATTCCAAAATATTACTTAAAGAAATCCAAGAAAAGGATCATGTTCATTAATATAGATCATTTTAGTAGTACAGCTTGATGCCCAAGTATTAATGATGGTAAAATCTCAGATTTTGTCCGAAAGAATAAACAACAATAAACAATAAACTCAATAACACCAAGGTCTCGTCTTCAAAAGAACGCAATCCCATCAATTCTACTGGAAACTTAGATCATTTATTAATCACTAGATAGCGTGCAAGCTTTAGTTAGGCTGATGTAGCAAGACCGGCGGATTGCGTTGTATTTATGAGGAAAATGTCACCCTCACAACTGTTGAGCGGACAGTTAGTGTGACCAAACATGCGAATCAAGCCCAACTTTTTTAAACTCAGTCTTGAAGCCACTAGTTATTTTTGCCCTCATATGTATTGGATTAACCCTACATAACGCAAAAGCTTAAATTTGTGTTCTTCCTACCATTGACTGATTCAATGTATTGGCAAAAAAGTTCCTAGTTGTAGTATTCAAATCCAAGGCATGGTCACCTAGTGACGTCTTTGGCCCTTTCAAGAAAGTGACCACTAGCAATAACAAAAAATGACCCAAAAACATTACTCAATTCCACATTTGATTCATCAATTGCATGATTGACATTTGTCTGGTCACACATTTCAAATGTTTCCGCACTTTTGTCCGCTCAACAGTTGGCGACCAGATCCACATTTTTAGGCTCACACTCCCTCTAGTATTAGTAGAACTCAATATTTGGAAATTAAAATTCTCATGGTGGCATCCCACTCCAGCAATTCAGTGCCTCTTAGTAGAATGAATGAATGAAATATTTTGTGTTGATGATATTAATTTTCATTCATTATTAAAGACATTTGGTAGATTCATAGAAAGTGTTGCTTACTTTCCTGTGCATGGATGAACGCACGTAGTCATCTGAAGGAAAAAGACAGAAAAAGCGCAGCAAAATTTAGCACGATTTTTTATGCAATTTTGACATTTTGAAGCTTTTTGTTATTTTCGTCTCAATTTTAGAAAATTTGTTTTTATTGAAATGTCGCCAAATTCTAAAATACGTTTCTTTTAAGGCTGCAACAATTTTTTTATATATTTTTACATATACATCATTTTTGGGCCTAAAATAACAAAAGCATATTTCAACTCTCTTTGTGATGTATCCAGGCATAACGAGAGCGGCTGAAAATATGTCTAAACAAATATTTATTTCAACAATTTTGCCATTTTGGGTATATTTCAGTAATTGGGCATTTTATTCAAAATTAAAAATGTTATGTCTACAATTTATTTAAAAAATATACATTAAATAGCATGTAGTTTTTTCAAAGAATTGTTTCAAGAAGGTGTATAATATTAGGAAGTTCCTAATAATAAGTTTGGCTTTAAACAACACTAAATTTTGAATTGTCTTCCGATATTTTTTTGTGTGGAGAGCCCTTTAACAGTTTCAAGATCCTAAGTTGGCCCAAAACGTGAAAGAAAAGAGAAAACATACTTGCCAAAAACCACATTTTACTTGTTGAGTTTCAAGAAATAATTCAAAATGTCTTTGATTCACGTTTAGTTCAAGCTGGAAATCACACTTCTGTTGAGAACCAAGCAAAGAGAGATTACTTTTTCATTTGAAGAGATTTTTTGCTGCATTTTTAGTTACGTTTGTACTCAGCCTCATGATTTTATTGGAATGGACAAGAACCGTTTTGTGTTATTTCTCTGAAGGATTCTTCAGCCTATCAATTTAGTTCCTAAGCAACATATCAGATCAGAAATTCTGAAAAAGAATAATAGGATAAGAGTATCAATTTTCCACTTTTCAATTAAATAAAAGTTTTCAAAAACTCGTCAGTTTAGTTGTTCAAATTATTGTTGCAGGTTTTATCTTTCACAATTACGCTTTGATAACTTATAATTGTGATCAAGGGTTGGGCTTTGCTCTAACATTGGCAAAATTAAGCATTGATAATTGTAGACTACATAATTTGCTTGCAACCGTCCCTCTCTTACTCTTAAATGGCAAATCAAGTGATTGGGCAAGAATGTTTGCAACAAGAGCTTACGTCAATAACAATCTAAAGCTATGAAGACAAGACAACAGTAACTGAGTTTTTCTAATTGGCATTTGTAGCAAAAATACCTCATAGGATTTCAGTTGTATCGGGGGAGCCACCTACAATTATAATCTCTAGTATAATAGTCTCACCCACAGTAAACTCACCCAACAATCAACTCCAGCAACATTGAACTCCGACATTTTAAACTCCCCCAACAATCAACTCCGGTACGGTTAACTCCGCCATGGTAAACCCTGTCACGGTAAACCCAACCAAAACAAATTCTGCCAAGGTAAACTCCGCCACGGGAAATTCCGCCATGGTAAACTTTTCCATGGTAAACTCCGCCACGGTAAACTCTGCCACAAGATAGACTTTCCGAATCAAATTTCCTCTTGGTAGAAAGATCACGTGCCATACTCACACTCAGACAAGTAACAACCAATTGATTCATCAGTGCTGTTATGGCAAAATAATCAAGGAGATTCTCATGGCAGAGTTTTCCCTGGCGGAGTTTCCCGTGCGGGAGTTTACTATGGTGGAGTTTACCGTGGCTGAAATAACTTTTCAAGGAGTTTAACATGGCCTAGTTCAATGTTGGCGGAGTTGATTGTTGGGGGGAGTTATCCTGGTGGAGATTACTGCTGGGGGAGTTTCACGTGGCGGAGATCACCTCGCGAAATCATTCAGGGGGAGATCCTTGTAGGGGGGAGTATATGCGATTCATTTTTGAGCATATGACGAGGTTCCGCAAAATTCAAAGAAAAAAGACACTAAAATTACGACAAAAATCACAAAAACGTGTTTTTTATATCTGCTATAACAAGTTATATTTTGGATGTATTAAAACACATTTTGAGCGGTTTTGAAGCATATGTTGGGTTTTTGAGCAAATTTCGAGCAATTTTGAAGCATATTTTAAGGCCAAAAATAAAATATCCTGAGCATATTTTGACTCTTTTTAGCCATCACTTGTGTTTGAAACGTAGAAATTGGGCCCAAGTGTCTGCTCAAGAACCGTTAATCTGACTCGATTTTATTTTCATTCGTTAACATGCGCCCTATAGAGAGCTTTCATTAAAGCTGCAAAAATGGCCCCTAGATAGTGGCAAAACCGAGGGAAAGGCCACTCAGTTTTAGGGCTATCCTCAACTCTTAATTAATGTTATCTTCTCGACGGTCGTACTTACCAGCGCAAGGTGGAACGTCACAACTTTGAGTTGACGTTTCACCAGGGTGCAATTTCTCACAGTGTTCATAGGACACGATCTCATTGGCGAGTATGTCGGTGCATTGTCGGGAGCGAATTTGAAGCCCGTCCCCGCAAGTGATTGGACAAGTGGACCAATCACTCCATTGTGTTGGTACTGAAAATTGATAACAAGCAATTCATAAAAAGGAATGGACGATTTTAAGCAATGTTTATGTACCAGTGCAAAGATGTGTATTGCAATCAAGGAATCTAATTGGAGAACCTTCACACTGACTCTCATCCACTTTTTCCCCGTCTAAGAAGCATTCCCGTGTTCTTGATTTGCTTCCTCCGCCACAAGTTTTGCTACACTCCGTCCAAGGAGTATAGTCACCCCAAACTAGAAGTAGGAGATGAAAGATTTTCATAAAGTAGGAAGTGTTTACAATGTTGATTGTTATTTAACAAAGAACCTTACGCGGAATAGTTTTTTCAAGTTTTTGGCCAACACTTTTATCATAAATGAGTGTGCAAGGTATATCTGCATCTTTCATGGTATCTCCAGGACGGATCACGCGAAATGGCACGGTTATCCCACAATTTCCTCCAGGCACAGTTGTTCCTGAAGCCATTAGCAAGTTAACCAATCCACAAAACAAAAGATTTTCAAGCCAAAACATGCTCACTCACAGAGAAGTAATGTTTGAGTGAAATTTATATCAAATCATGTCTCACATGCGCTATGGTTCACCATTTGGACCAGGAACCAGTTGAATAATGAATGAGAACCAAATTATTTCTTGTTAATTGGGATATCGCAGCAAATAAGTTTCGATAAGGTCGTGCCCAATTTTACTTGACTTGACAGGGAATAAGGGAAAATTTTTACATCTAATAAAAGTAAAAAAAAAATATTGCTTAAAAACCCAAATAAAGTCTTCAGCGTGTGAGCGAATTGATCATTTCTAATCAATAAATTGGTAGTTGATGTAAGTGAGCCACGGATCGAAAATAATGTGATGTTAGAAATCTTTCTACTAAAATAAGAACAATCTTTATTTCTATACATCTTTCATTAGACAGTATATGTATTTTAGTTTTTAGGGTATATGCAGTGGAGTCTTTGCGATGGGCCGCCATTCAAGGCGTCGCGTCCAATCTTCCTTCCATCTATGGGACGTTCATCACCAAAAAATTAAGCTGTTCCTTTTGAACTGTTCCTTGTCCTATTTCAATTGCAGCCTGCCATCTGTAGGGTTGCAGATTTCAGGCAAATAAGATTTTATGCCCCAAAACATGTCTTTTGCTATATTTCAGCTTTTAAAGTTTAATTGCCATTTTAAATTTTATTTGCCATTTTTGGGCAAATAATTGCAATATTTGCCACTTTTGGGCAATTAGAGGCAAAATTCGTAGTTTTTTGGGCAAATCAATGTAAAATTGTCTTTTTTGTTCAAAAATAAGAAAAAAAATTGCCCAAAATGTTTCCTTAAAGTATGTTTTGATTATTCAACGGATTAAAAACATTTTCCTCTTACATGTTCATATACTTGCATTCAACTTTATTGTTGGTGAAACATAATGTTCATTTTCCAAATTTATTGGCCAGTTTTGTTATATTTTGGTAAATTTTTGCGTCTATTTGTCATTTTATCTGCCATTTCTTTGTTTATTTGCCACTTTATTTGCCAATTTGGACGCTTTTATTTGCCATTTTTGGGGCCTAAAAGGCAAGTTTTATTTGCCAGAAAACTGCACCCCTCGCCATCTGTGATCTGGGAAAAAGGGCTTATACTTCCAAGAGGGGCTTGGGAGGAGATTTGAACCAACGACCCTTGTCATGACAGGAAGGTGCCATATACATTTGACAAATTCTCCTCCCTTAACAAGATACAAGAAAAAATTCTATAAATGACAAAATTGCGTCATTTGTTTAATTACAGGGTGTGCAGGAATTAAAAGGAAAAATATACCTTTTGTTGATAGGGTTCAACTTTATCTTTAAGTTGCAAATAATTTCAAACCCTTTTAAAGGTTTTTCATCAAGCTCTTTAAATCATTTCAAGTGTTTGGGGCGTATGTTTTTTTTCGGCCTTACTTTGCGTTTGTAGCACACGGTTGAAAATTGTGCCCACTATTTACAAATACACTTCACAGTTAACATAATTAGGCCAAGGCTGTTCAACGATCGTTTTTCTTGCTACCTGAATATTATTGAGTTAAAATCAGGATCGTTTGGAGGTTCTCTGGACCGTGCGAAAAGTGATGAGTCCTTCAAAAAAGAATCTTTTTATACTTGTATGACCACCCTCGTATGAAATACGATGACACTTAAATTTTCGTGTGAATACTTAAAATAGTTTGCCACACGTATGAAACTATGGTTTTCAATTCCATAATTGTAATGTATGTAATTAAATATTGCATACTTTGTTCCTGTTTTTTTTAAGTCCTTTGTGTTTTTACCATTTCAAAACTTCTTAAAGTGTTTTTCAAATATAAGAGGTTTTTTTTTCAAAAGGATCATCAACGTAAATGCTTCAAAAATAGAAAAGAGCCAAGACGAACCTGCTCTCTTCATTGGCCTCGTCCAGGATGGCAGGCTTGTACAAGCGTGCTAAAAAGTCCGCCACCAACTCGGAAATTCCGGTGAGCCAACTCTTTCTTCACTGCCAAGAATTCTTTTCATCGTTATCAGAAACAGTGGTGGAGGAATTCCAGGGTTGCTTGGAATTACACTATCCCCTTTTGAAGGCCATCACGGAATTCAAGATGGACAAAGCTTTCAAGAAGATGAAGAGTAAAGCCCCGTCGACATCAGGGTGTTCTCCTTTCCAACTTGCCCTTTTCCGGACCCAAATCCAACCACTCTTCCAAGATCTTTTCAACAACTTCTCTGGATTGGCCGACGATTGGCATCTCCTTCCCAAGTTTCAATTCGGCTTCCGGAGAAGCCCCGCTCCACTAGAGACGCTGGCGTCTCTTCGCTCAACTACCTCGGTAGCCACGCTCCTCTGAGAAATCGTGCACGCAAACATCAGGACAACATGTGTCCTGCTGGCCAACATTTATGCAGGACTCAAATGGTCCATTCGTTCAGGTGAGGACCTATCCCTCTTCCACTTCATATCCACCGGCCTTGCTCAGGGGAATCCACTATCGCTAATCCTTGTCAATTATTATGCATCCGGCCTGCCCAAAATTCTTACTCATCAAGGTCCCACCTTTAGTTTTGAAATTCTTCACTAAAGTACACTCAGAGGGTGACCAATTCCCGCCCCCAAGTGCAACAGCTTAGTGTGTAGGAACGGAATATTTTGCAACAAAATAACTTTTTTTGTTGTGAGAATCTTACAGACAAGCCTAGAATAATTAACGCATCCAAAAGACTGCAAAACCCAACCCTAATCCACAAAATGCTGTTTCTTGAATCGACGTTTTCTCAAGTCATCTTGCTGTAAAAAAGTAGGACATTCTCCTAAATGCAATGCCATGATTTGCACTTAAA
Source organism: Tigriopus japonicus (assembly GCA_010645155.1). Classification (NCBI taxonomy): domain Eukaryota; kingdom Metazoa; phylum Arthropoda; class Copepoda; order Harpacticoida; family Harpacticidae; genus Tigriopus; species Tigriopus japonicus. The sequence goes on along the minus strand of JAAGOF010000041.1, from coordinate 274,666 downwards.
ATGGTTCTAGTTCAGCAATTGGGGGTTTTAAGGCTCAATGTGAACGTAAAAAGCAATAAAATGGTTGAATGAATAAAAGAACATGTTAAAAGTTTTATCCCATTGCCTTCCAATTACCATGTAAAGACTGTCAAGAAAAAAATTCTTCAGGCTTGAATTATTGCTAACAATGTAACAACATAGGCTTAAACAGAATGTCTCTTCAACAAAAAAAGAAAACTGACACTGAAATATCAACTAATTACGAAGTTACTGTCATAGTATTTCAGGACAAAAATGTTTTTCATTATAAGTTTTGATTAGCATTTCTCAAGCATTAAAATGACGGGTGAAAAAACAATAAACAGCAGTTTTTAAACAAAATAAGAAAACCATCACTTGCCTAATATGGTTATGTTTCAAAAGAAAAGATAATGAATAAAATCAAACTTACCTAAGCATATAACAGAGAATAAATCAAATTCAATGTTGACAAAAGAGTCTCAGTCAATAGAATTTTGCCAACAAGTGCAATAAAATAAATTTTAATTGATTGCCATAATCTTAAAGTCCATTGAAGTCAATTAATTTTTCAGACAATGTTGTTGTGATGACTTAGATTTTTTGAGGAAGTAATTTCAATTGTACTTTATTACTTTTCATCAAGTAATTTACCCAATTCTGACTGAAATTGACAATCTATCCCTCTCAGAAATTGTTTAAATCATTTTCTTAAAAATTTGTCTGCCTAATTTGGATTAGAATTGAGAGTTAACAATTTTAAAAATTCAACCAAACCCCATTGGTACTTTTTAACTTAGTCATTAAGCCTTGAACAAAACAATTGAGTGAGTTAAGCAGTTTTTGTCAGAAATCATAGCATTGAATCCAGAACAATGTCCTACTTTTTCTGTTGAGGTCACGTGACCGGCTGGCCACGTCATCACGTGACGTCACGAGGCCGAGGTCCAATAGCATACAAAAGCAAAACTGGTGTAAACAGACTTGTGTCAATTACTTTTCAGATGTACTTACTTACAATTACAATTACTTTGGTCTCAAAAGTAATAGAATACAATTACAAATACGTTATTTTCAAATGTAATTAATTACAATTACAATTGTTTTCAAAAAGTAATGGAATTACATTTTTTTTTGGGGGGGGCGGGTTTTTAATTCCGCTACAAGTAATGGGATTCCCTGAAAGAGAGTTAAAGATTAATATAGTTTATAGAAGTACCGTTTATATGAAATTTGATCTACCAATGAGTAACTGTTGGCGGATCTGTACAACCCTTGAATAGTGGGTTGGTCAGGAATAGTATTTAAAAAATTGTCCAATCCTGCCTTAAATGTTGTTAGAGGATCAGCTCCTACACATTCCCGACGAAGACTAATGGGTAACAAATTGAACAATAAAGGAGCACGATAAAGAAGACAGGGGGACTTCATTGTTCGAACTAGTCTTGATTCCCTTGGATTTGGAGGTGCTCTCAAAAGGCAAGTAAAACCTCTACGATCACTACAACTGATCTCAAAGCCTGGGTTAGGACAGAGCCCATGAACGCTCTTGAAAACACACAGTATCAGATACCTTTCATACCTTCTCTGAGTACTGTACAGCCTTAACTTCTGGAGCCTCTCCCAATACGAGAGCTCTCTCATTTCTGTGATGTTCCTAGTGAGACATCTTTGAACGTGCTCGACCTTTTGCAAACCTGCCGAACTCATTGGAGCCCAAATGGGGGAAGCATATTCAAGATGTGGTTGAACAATCGACTTGTACAGAGTTAGCATCGTAATGCTATCTCTGGACTTGAAAGTGCGATAGATCCAGCCACATGTTTAAAATGCCCTCCCCACATTCAACTGGATATGCTCATCAAACTTTCCATCATCTTGGATGACAACTCCTCAATCCCTAATGGAAGAGACTTGCTAAATATCATAAAGTCCATTGTCTTTGAGTGGAATATCTAAATTTGACGTCCTATACGTCATTGTGCGTGTGTGTGACTTATTCTCTTTATTGCTCCTCTCCAGTAGTTTAGTACAAAAGGCAAGTTTTATAAGAGTTTGGTGTTTTTTTTTAAATTTCATTCTAAAGCCATTTATTCTATCTTCAAAAGTTGTGTTCTTGTAATGCACCAATATTGCTCTGATTTGTCACAATGGTGTTCAAAAATTCAAAAGTCTGAAAGCTTCCCCATCTCTTTTTTGAACGCCTGAAATTGATCACTCTGATTTGGTTCACGGACACTTTTGCCTTCTCCTTTTCCCTTTTTTCTCCTTCCTCATATGTAGAGGGTGACTAATTTTGAAACTGAAGTTGACAATTTGTACCTGTAATTATCTGATTATGAGGCAAAAATCTTGATGTCCCCAAAGTTTAAGAATAACTTAGTTTAGCTCTCACTTAGCCCTCCGTTGCAAGTGTAGTGGCGGTTACATTTTCCAGCCAGCTAAACTCGGAGTATCCGGTCATGCAATAATTTGTTTACTAAAGCACCCCGTTGAGTATGAAGTAGTTTGTAACACTAACTAAAGATGATTTAATTTAAGGTCGGTCGTTGAGGTAGTTTTAATGTATACTACAGTACAAGCATATCTAAAAGCATAAAAGAAGCTTATGAGATGGAGTAGAAATAACCATGCGCGTTCAAATTTCGCCACATAAGCTGCGTTTTTTTATCACAGCTGATGTAGTGAAACCTGATTGAGCATGGTTAGTAGTTAGGTTCCAGTTCATTTGCTGCTTTTATGCTTCTAGATATTCTTCTCCTATAGTTCAAAACTACCTCAACAACCGACCTTTAATTCCGTGGTTTATACACAACATAGGAATCTGGCCTAATCAGATCTTCTCTAATTTAAATGTCATTTTGAGTCAGCTGGTATCTAGTGCAATCTCTGACTTGTTTTCAAGCATAACTTTTTCAAATCTGGATTCAAACACATTTCAAGGTTGAATGAAGAGAAAATAAATACTATTTATTGACCGCCTTCTCCTTTTATGAGACTTCCTCCCAGCCCAAAGAGGTCAGGTCCAAAATATTATTCACCTACAACTTACTTTACTACCCTACAAATCATTTTATTACCCTATCAACTACTTTATTGCCCTATGAATGAATCATGCCTTAACAAAAACATCTCAGACGCACAATTACTTGCACGTCTGAAGCCCCCGTCTCATTGACGGGGAATGATCCACTGATGAAGTCGTGGTAAGATTTTATACCATGGCACTGAGTAGCCAACACACCAACTGATGTACTTGAGGTGAACGGAGCTTGCTCCTAATACCGGTATTGAGTAAGCAAAGCATGCTAGTTGGATAGTACGAATGTCCGTGGTTGAACTGATTTTCAGGGTTGAAAAATTGTAACGGAAGTCCCAAAAAGGATAAGTTGGTCAACAAAATACTATATGCACCCACAAATGAAGGGAGGAATGGTCAAGATCCGACATCACTCGGGCTGACGCCCTCGGGTCGCCAATGAAATGAAACTCCCTCCGCCGGATTTTGGCCATTACTCCCTTCCTTTGCAGGTGCATAAATAGTATTTGTTTAGGAACCACCAAACATTTACGGGGAAACCATGGAAAGCTCATAAAGGTTCGATTTAGAAAAAACCTATTTGAGCATGCCGAGCTCTTGGTTCATAACTATTCATGTCAGACGTTTGAGCAAGCGCTTGCTCAAAAACAATCATTCCCGAAGCTAGATAAGAGCTGTGTGGGGAAGAACTTTGGCCACTAAACATTAGTTGTTCCGTTTGGACTTTGTCTGATGGCTTTCTGCCCCACGAATAAAAGTACTCCAAAGTTGTGTTTTTGTGTCAGAATTATTTGACCGATGAATTAACTTACTATGTTATAAATCATGTTGGCACTTGAAAACAGAAAAACTTTTGTGCCACACCGTTTTCATTATTTCCCATTATCTTTAGAGTAAGATTTAACCCTGTAGTATAACGAAAGACAAGATGGAATGAAGACTACTTCGGATAGATGATAAGAATCGAATGGTTTTTAATCAGCTTCCTTTTACACGAGAGAGAGCAAAGTACAGAGTGGCTCGATCAATTCTAC
>JAAGOF010000041.1:251973-268108 GCA_010645155.1 Tigriopus japonicus | reverse complement strand
TATTGCGGATTGGCGTGCCGTTAGCTGCACTCAGGACTGTGCGTGATTGAGACAATATTGTATTCTTTGGGCAAGCTCCAACGGGGACGACAGTTCGAGCTGCTCCAGAATCTGGTAATCCAGTGATCGCAAACTGTTCACCAGATTGGTTGGTGCATTGGATCTTAATCAACTCCATTTTTGACGAGGACTTTGACTCCAACGAAACAGTATTCAAGTGGGCAGTGGAAGGTGACCTGCTTGATTCACCATCATACTTGACCCCAGGCGAGTCTCGTCGTCTTCTCTCACGTTCACGACCGCGGCTAGGGTTTGGCCTTGGAGAATGGGAAGGACTTCGTTGACGGCAAAATTGCTTGATGTGTCCGACCTTACCACATACATAACATGGTCTGTCACGGAATGGGCAATGTTCTCTTGCATGTGGGCGGCCGCAGCCGCCACAACCACTGGCAATGGCTGCAAGGATTGCCTCCGCAGATTCCATGCATTGAACATTCATAACAGGAGAGGTCAACAGTGATGTATCCTTGAGAATCCCTTCATGGAGGGCAGCCCTCGTAGCCAAATCGATCATTAGTGGATCTTTAAGTTCCCGGAGTTTGGCAAATAGAACTGGATCATCCCGGCAACCGGCTAAAGCCAGGAACGTGAGGAGTTGGCTCGAAGTGATTGATGTCAGTTCGGCTTCACGAGCTTGTCGGTTAAGATCGGACATGAAGTCCTTGAATGAACGTCCATCTTTCTTCAATTGGAAAAGGGCCAAACGTCGAGTGAAGAGTGGTTTTAACTCGAGGAAATGTTTTTCAACCACGAGGTAACAAGCCTCAATTGAAGTGGCATTTTCAAGGTCAGTGTCGATGGCGGTCCAGAGATTACTTTCCATGAAGTTACGGAACATTGATTTTTGTTCTGCTAAGCCCAACACCTCAATGTGAGATGTATTATAGTATGCTTGGAACTTAATTAACCATACCCTCATCTCGTACGGTTCAGCCTCCACCGATAGCATTGGGGGCTTCATATCAGACACGGGCTTGAATTGAGGAGTCCTCTCAGATGAGAGAGTCATGCTTGTGGAAGCAGAATTATGGGACGATGACGTTGTATTTCTGGACATCAAAGACATTGCTACATTGGCGATTTTCGCGGAATATTCATCTGTTGCTTTGATTTTCTCTTCGTTGATGGTCTTTATTTCAACTTCCAGTGTCTTCTCGCTGGCAATACCGTCATATAAATCCATCATCTCGTCGAGTTTTGTTTCGGCCTCTGATAGAAGACGCCAAAGACGGTCGACATCCGCGTCTGGTCTATTCAAGTCTTGAATAAGTTTCAATTTCTTGGAGATTTGTGACTTACGATTCATGGCCTGCTCCTTGAGTCCCATTTTGTCGATAACCACCGAACGTGACGTAGAACTGTGGCAAAGATGACGTACTTTTTCGACACCACGGGTAAAGGAGGGCGTGACAATGTGTAAGGATTGATACGGGGCGTGGTTCAACGCTTATCGCTGCGCCATGTAGTATAACGAAAGACAAGATGGAATGAAGACTACTTCGGATAGATGATAAGAATCGAATGGTTTTTAATCAGCTTCCTTTTACACGAGAGAGAGCAAAGTACAGAGTGGCTCGATCAATTCTACAAACCCCTAAAACGTTGAACAACGTCGAGGAGGCATATTTTGCATTATCACAACGACCTCGTTTTTTGGCCTGTTTAATGACTTGCTTTTACGTAACTAGGCCAGGATTTAAATCCACTTATACAATTGGTCTTTCTGCTGAAACACATTCTAGTCAACTCACTGGGATATCATGATTTTACGTAACTATTTTTAATGTGTTTTTAACATTATTATTTTAACATCTGACATGTCTTTTTACATTGTTATATGATTTTACATATATCCTTTTTTTAAAGCGCCATGACATGACCAAGAGTCGCAATAAAACAATTGGTCTTTCTACGGATATTAAGTAAAGGGTGACACATAAATCTTTGTCTCCTTGTTTTTTAATGCTCGATTCATTTTTACTAAACAGGGCACGTTGGGGAAAATCAACAAAAACACTGTTTGCCCCTTTTCTCTGTACGCCATTCAGTCAACCCGTTAGCATTTAGAATCAAGCACTTGATTATAATGGCGAATTAAGATTGGTACTACTTTCTGGTGTAACATGATGTTTACTGAAGTCAGTCATGGCTACTTTGGACGTACGCAACATAGCTGTATGTAGGCATCCTAAAGAGTGGCACCACACAGCTCCAGGTGACCAAAATATGGGGGGTTTCTGTTAGGTCCGCCCAAGGATGAGGGTAGAAATTCAAGAATGGAAAATCTCTGCGAGACAAACCCAGGTCAGGTCGCCCATCAACAATCTCGAAAGTGGCCAAAATTGTCAATTTAAAAAGTATTGGAAAATGAGGTCAATCAACTTGGAAATTGGCTAAACGATTAACACAAAAAGGTCACCAAGTGTCCAGTGAGACTGTTTGGTGCCATTTAAAGAACAGTTTAGGCCTCCACTTCTATGCAAGGCCACGCACGCTCAGATTGACCCAAAAAATGAAAGGTGTGAGCATCGAATTTGCTTGGGACCACGCCCATTGGAGCAAAGATGATTGGCTCAACATTATTTGGAGTGATGAAAGTTACTTCTATCTCTACCCAAAGCCAAACTCTATGACCAATCGAACTTGGGCTCAAGATTCCAAATAGACTGAAACTTGCCAGATGATTAAGAACAGCCCAAAATTCATGGTGTGGTGGATGTTTTCATCTCGTGGGGTGTCAAAATTGCACTTTGTTCCTTCTGGTTGCACAAATTGGGAGAGCATTTTAGCCAAAGAAGGGTATGGGGCACTCAACAGAAGATATAATTTTGGACCAATTGTATCAAGAAAAATTGTCCCAGCGATGACTCGAGCAATTTTTATTCAAGACAACGCTCCTCCTCATTGCACCATACACAATTACAAGTGGATGGATCAGTATTTTCTGCAGTATTATAGGAAGGGGGAATGGCCAGGGAATTCTCCCAAACTTAATGCCATTGAAAATCTGTGGGCAATTCTTAAAGAAGAGGTCAACAAACTGCCCTCACAAGCTACTTTGGATGGTTTGAAAAAACAATTGAAAAGAACATGGGAAAAATTATCCCCAATGTTACTCCAAAACTTGTGTCTCAGCATGCCAAGAACACTACAGAATTGGAGAAGAAGGGAGAAGCCACTGGCTACTAACTTTATTAACAATGAAGTATACGGTAAAACGTATTAAAGAAAATGGAGGAGGCAAAGATTAATGTGTCATAGTGTACTACATTCAAAAAGTAGGACTAGTTCATCACTGGAGACCAAAACCAGCTTGTCTGACTATAGGCCACATGTTACCGCAGCTAATTCAAAAATCGAGAGTACACAAAATCAAGTCAGATTGACGTGCCTAGAGTATGTACTCTCGACAGCTGTTGTGTATGAAACACAGGAGCTGGGGTGAGTATATACTCAACAAACGTTAAATTGACTTGATTTTGGTGTACTCTCGCTTTTTGAATTAGCTGCGTTAACATGCAGCCTTATGAGACATAAGCAGAGTAACCCTGTGTTGGAGGTTCATACGAAGAGCCAAATAAGATCCCACTTTTTTGTTAGAATGGCAAGATGGTGGAACAAGACACCTCTGGAAGTCTGATGCACCCGTGGGATAACATTCTTCAGGAGACAATTGTCCTCAATTACACTTAAATGATTTCAAAATGTTGAAGACCCATCCCATTTCTCCTGATGTGAACTTAAAAATGCCTCTTAATTTCTTTTCCTTAGGATAATATTTTATATTATGCAAAACAACAACTGTTAATCAATATCATCAGTATGATGTTTGAGTGGTTTAAACAATAGGCAACAATCAATTAACAAGGGAGCTTTTTAAACTAAGGCAAGCTTATTCTTTACATTAGGCGTACAAAAGGCTTCATTCTGAGCCAAAACAGATTCACTTGACTAATTGAGTCAAATGTTTGAGGCATTTACAATTCATGTGTCTTGTGGTCCAACATTTGAGGCATGAGGTTGTTTCAAAATTACTCACAAGTGAACGAGAATCGAATAATTTGTTGTTTTTGGGATCTACTGGCAACTGAGCTTTGATTAGGTTGTGACCATTTTTACCTGAAAGGAAAGTCAACACAGTACAAAAGTAGAGTGTTCCCCATGTAAAAACACAAACAGGATTTGACAATACTTTTTTTCAATTAGGTTCCCCTGTTGTCTCGCTGGATGTGTACGCCTCTAAGTAGGACATGAGCAAACTAATTAATCAGTAATTTCTGTCTTTTTTGACAATCGTTGCACGACAAACATCATCGAATTAGTAAATGGGATGAGTGTCTTTAGAACAATGGTTTTTTGTTTGTCACCACTCAAAACACACAAAGATGTATAAGGCGTATAAGGGATGGTATTAAAGAGAAGAAAACAAAAGAATGACCACGAATAGTTTGTGAAATCTTGACCAAATCAGAGAGAATACTTATCAGTAGGGCCCGGAAATATTTTTTTCAAATATAAAATAATTTAAAAATATTTATCCGTTTTTCCTCGATTTTTTTAAATATTTTGTTTTTTTCAATGAAAAAATATAAATTTTCTTGTATATTTGAATCAAAAAAAAATATTTCATGCAAAATTGAGGAAATAAATGACCGATCAATGCTCAATAGGGCTTACCAAAAATGAATCCAAGACCCAAATTTGACATTCACAACCAAAACTACTGTCATACACGAAAAAAATGCGCCATTTATTGAGGAAAACTGAAAATTGTATTTTTGAATAATTGCATTCAAGTAGGCCTCCAAAATACGGCCAAATACATCAAATTCACCAGAAACAAATTTGGAAAATGCGTGCACAAGACAAAAATACCAAATAATGGTCTTGTCAAAAAAAATATTTCTTAAGTATCCGGCTTTTTTCCAATTATTTTGGCCTTTTGGAGACAAAATATATTGGATATTTTGTCACTTTTTTGCAAATATTTTTCCGGGCCCTACTCATAAAGCAAGAGCAATTGTACAGTCGAGTCTTGATATAAGAAATCTCAGTTTAAGCAATTTTCGCGATATAAGCCACTCTTGGTCATATCAGGTAGGTCAAAACAGAAGTATAAAATAAAATAAAATATACACGTATGGTCATTTACATGATTAAATGACAATGTCAGTGGTTAAAACCTATAAATAGATGAGTAAAATTGTGATATCACAGTTGAGTTGACTAGAATGCGTTTCAGTGCTCATGGAAGAAATGAAGCGGGGATTGACAGACAGTACAGATGCAGTTGGGTAGAGGTATATGATGAAAATTTTGGTTATTGCAGTAGAGAGGGTGGGTCAGATTGAAAAATAATATCAGCACCTAAAAATGTGTTTCCGGTCGCCAACTGTTGAGCGAACAAAAGTGCAGGAACATTTAAAATGTGTGACCAGGCAAATGCCAACCATGCAATCGATGAACCAAATGTGGAATTGGGCTGTTTTTGGGTCATTTTTTTGTTATTGCTCGTGATCACATTCTTGAAAGAACGGAAGACGTCACTAGGTGACCATGCATTAGATTTGAATGCTACAACTAGGAACTTTTTTGCCAATACATTGAATCAGTCAATGGTAGGAAGAACACAAATTTAAGCTTTTGCGTTATGTAGGGTTAATCCAAAACATATAAGGGCAAAAATAACTAGTGGCTTCAAGACTGAGTTTAAAAAAGTTGGGCTTGATTCGCATGTTTGGTCACACTAAATGTCCGCTCAACAGTTGTGAGGGTGACATTTTCCTCATAAATTCAACGCATTCCGCCCCGCTTGCCAAATCAGCCTCACTAAAGCTTGCACGCTATCTAGTGATTGATAATTGTCTCAATCACAACAAAACCTAGAAGCAAAAGAATATAAGACGCCATGAGAGTTTTGCAAAAATCTACAACCAATTTAATGATCCATCCGATCAAGAAAAAACTCATGAATTCGACCAGATAAAACTTCAGCGGGTTATCTATCCAGATATGATGCAAAAATCCGTGTATCACTTTTTTGGAGGGATTCTAATGGCTGTGGGGGTCAGCGATGCCAGGTGGCCGCCGCGGCGGCCTAAATTTCCAAAAGTAGCAACTTTTGAAACCTTATGGCCACGAGAAAAAAAAAGTGGCCGGTGGGGCGAAATTGGCCGCCAAATAGGACATGTATAAGGTTGCTTCAAGTGAGCGTTTTAAATCATTCCGCGGGCGGCAAAAGAGGGCCGTTGGCTGTGCTGAGTTGCTCAGCCCATTTTGGCGAATCCAAGTTTTTCCCATTTTAACGTGCATTCGATGATTCTAGGTGCCTGGAAACGATCTAAATTTTACGTTTTGATCCCTCTGCTTTCACTTGGCTGAAAATATACCCAATTTGTTTGCTTGAAAATGATACAGAAAAGATTAGATCTTAACAGAAAGAAGCGTTAAAAAATATTGCATTTCTCTATGTGTTAAGTATTTTGAAATATTGAAATGATTCTTTGGAACCCACTGAATAAATCAGCATCTTTATATTAGTGTTTGGATCAATGTTAAGTCCTATTTTTGCAATAGCATAAGGCCTGCTTACTTGCTTTTAAATCAATCACCCTAATATTATTTTTTGCATATTATTGACCCAATTCCAGCCAAGGTATCCTTAAGTGAAATACCGATCGTTTCCAAGGACCTAGAATCATCAAATGCTCGTCAAAATGGGAAAAACTTGGATTCGCCAAAATGGGCTGAGCAACTCAGCACAGCCAACGGCCTTGTTTTGCCGCCCGCGGAATGATTTAAAACGCTCACTTGGAGCAACCTTGTGCATGTCTAATTGGCAACTTTTGAAACCTGATGGCCACGGGAAACAAAATAGTGGCCACCGGGGGGAAATTGGCCGCCAAATGGCAACTTTTGAGGCTGCTGAATGGCCGAATATGGCAACTTTTGAAACTTGATGGTACAGGTATCTACCAAGTGATTGTTAATTGCGACATATGACACTCTTTGGCTGCCAGCTGAAGGTCCATTTGAAACAAGTTCTTTAAACAAATGCTTAAATTAAACATAAGGTTATGCCTTGTTTTGACCGCAGTCAATTGTGGTGTCTGAATCAGTATTGAACAAAGCATGCTTTTGGGCTGAAATTTCATTTTTGATATCAGTTAGTGATGGGCCAAAAGAGATCATCACCAAAAGTTTTAGTCTAAAGAAGGCTTAATCAAAACTGCAAGCAACTCATTGAAAACATGGGAAAATTCACTTTTAATTTATATTGATTATGTCTTCAATGTCAGGTAATCTAAATTTCGAAAATAAAACCGACAAAATAAGTTGTAGATATTTTTGAACCAAAAATATCTTCTTCGTCTTCGACGTCTTCGACGTCTTTAATGTGCATGTCTGTTTTTGGTTTATTTAAGCATAACTGAAACCGAAACCGAAATTTTGGCTGTAATTTTGGCCGAAAGCGCTTTCATTCCATCAGCAGTTTCAGTCATGCCTACCAAAAGCAGACATGCACTAAATAGAATGGATTTTGATTGTTAAATAATTTTTGTTTAAAGAATAGAAGCGAAACCCTATGCACTTGACATTTCCGATTTACAGACACATAATGTTGCCTATCGGCAAAATTGGGCCAATACCGGCTTTAATGGGCGGGGGAGAATCAACTCTACAATCCTAGCACCTAAGGATTCACGTTAATGTCAATCGTCTAAAGTGCCAAGTTAACGCTTCGTTCCAATGAACTTGTTTACTAGCCCGCACATTACAAAGAATGTACAGAATTAAAAAAAAATACAAAAAAAAGTCTTGAGTAGTGCTCCTTACATTCATATTTTTGCAATACAACAATGATGTGGAAATAAAAAAAAAAATGGCTGCCAAGTGGCAACTTTTCCTCATTTTTGGCCGCCAAAAGGCAACTTTTGATCTTAAATTTGGCCGCGAGCCCTCCTTGGGACCTGGCAACGCTGGTGTGTGTGTGTGCATTTAAATGCCTTTTGTTCGAAAGTGATTTCTCGCAACGAATGAAGGTCAACCAAGGCTGCCAGATAATCGGAGACAAAAAATGCCAAATGAACCACTCAAAAACGCTAGAAAAACGCCAGATTCCAGTTTCTTTATTATGCATTTATTCTAGACCAGATATAGCATGTATCAACCTTTCAATGATAAACCTAGCTTAGTTGAACTTAATCTTTGGGTTCGATTCATGCTTTGGGCGGATAAAGTTGAAAACAACACCCTGTTCAACATGTTTGCTCGCAATAAGAATTAACTAATTTTGAACTACCTGATAAGAAATTTGACTCAAACAGCTATCAGTACAATCAAATAAGAAAACAGAAAATTAAGTCACCACCATATTCAAAACAACTGATCAGGAGTGTGCAGCTTTTAGGCAAGTAAGATTTCACATGCCCAAAAAGAGTACTTTTGTAAGTAGCAAAATTATTTGTCAATTTTCTATTTTTTAACATTTTGGGCAAAGTTTTGTTTTCTTTGCCATTTCTGCAGTCTCCTATGCTATTATTCTGTCTATTTGTGTCATTGCCATTTTAAATGCTTTATCAAAAAAACCAATGTTTAATCCAGAAAATAAGACAAATTTTTCTTCAAACTTGACTGAAAAAGTAAATCAAAAAGCTTTGTCAGGGACACGCAAATCAAATTTGTTTTGCAATTATTTGCTGTTTTTCAATTTTCCTTGCCATTTGGATTTGTCACTTTAGCAAATTTTACTTCCCATCCCAGAACATGTAATTTGTTATTTACCATGCCAGCACATTTATTTACCACTTCAGCACATTTTGTTTATTTTTTTTGAGCTTCAAAATCATCTTTTGTTCGCTCAAAATATCCATCCTTACTAATAGGTTCGTTTCAACAATCCAACACTCTCTTCTCTTATATGGAAGCTACTTTTGGTTCTTTGGCTAAAACAGCAGGCACCAATGAAAAAAATGGTATTGAAAAAGATTGCTGCATAAGTCAAAAACTGGTCATGCTATTTTTCATAACTTTGAACTCTCTTGAGGAGTGAACTAAATAGCGCTGAATTCTGCTAGAATCAGCGTAACAAATTGTGTTTCGACTAATCCTAAAACTACGATTTAAATACGCCAAATTTCACGATTTTCGTTTAAAAACCGCCAGAAACCTATCAAAATGTTCTTGCCCGCCAAGCTAAAAATTCTTTCCGCCAAACTATGGCGTAAACCGCCAGAATACCGCCAGATTTTTCTGTCCCGCCAAAAAAAATCTCGCCGCCAAACTAGGCTTCAAACCGCCAGATACACCAAAATCTGGCGCCCCAAACCGCCATCTGGCAGCCTTGAGGTCAACCACAACAAGGGAACTGAGAGCGGCAACAAGGCACGAACAGGTTGGTCAATATTTTTTAGTAATTACAGTGATCAATCATTTAATGTGTCGAAGAAAAGTGCCAACATATATTTATGATGATTAACAAGCTTGACCAGTGCCAATCAATAACTTGAAATTACACCTATTTTGGTGGCCAATCCTTGCCTCAGACTGCTGTGAGTGATTTTTTTCTTATTTATTTTTCTAGCTTATTTCTTTGGTTTGCAAACAAACCAAACATGTGAATGGTTTCCATTTAAGTCATTTTGTGTCAACACGATAAAATATTTGATCTGTTACTTTGTTAGAATTTGCCACTCAAGGGGAACCTTGAATGTAAGGTTGGTCAAGAAAAGTAAACGGTTCCAGGATAACTCGGTACATGGGATAACTCAACACAGGAAAACTGGGGACGTCGGAAAACTCGGTACACCGGAAACTCGGTACGTCAGAAAACTCGATACTGGAAGATTCAGTACAAGAAAACTGGGTACAACGGAAAACTGGGTACAACGGAAAACTGGGTACAACGGAAAACTGGGTACAACGGAAAACTGGGTACAACAGAAAACTGGGTACAACGGAAAACTGGGTACAACGGAATACTGGGTACTACAGAAAACTAGGCACAACGTAAAACTGGGTACAACAGACGTCTGGGTAAAACAGGCAACTTTTTAACCTCTGAAAGCTGGATGAACATACTGAATCTGCCAATTTAATTTTGATATTGAAATAGGCACAGTGGAACTTTTTATGAACTTTATCAAAACGTTTTTCGAGGCACTGAAATAGCTTAACATTTTTGCTAGATCTGATTTTTTGGTCAGGTGCTTTCGTTCTTTTTAAGCTCAAGCACGGACATCTAGAATTTCCTGGACGGCGCACGGCAAATCTGGGGTGACCAAGATCAAGTGGAGAAGCACAAAAGGAGAGAACGCGCTTTTGAAAGAAGAAAGTCTCAGTTTTTAAAGAATTGATGATTATCCATCAACTTGCAACGGTTTGGGATACACTTCTGGAATATTTGAATAACAAAATGCATTACTCAAGCAAAACACTAAACTTGTAATGCCTCTTCATGGTTTCAATGAACAGATAAAACACCCTTAGAACATTCTACTATCTTACCTCTTACTCAGCCTAGAACACACCTTTTCAATGAATAAGGTTTATTTGCATCATTCTAACTTATACTGATCATTGAACTAACTCATAAACAAAAAATAAGAATAGAAAACACATGAATACATGAAAATATTAAGACAAATTTGACTGTCATTGAAACTTACAAAAAATTAAGCTAAACTAGAAATAAACTGACAATAGATCGATAAAATTGAGACAATATGAATCACAATCAACTTTAACATTTTGAAACAGTTCTCATATCTTTAATTTGGTCTCTAAAAGACATCTTTCTAATATACTATTGCATTATGAACAAATAAAGTAAAACTGACCAGTCTTTCACTATGTATCTTACTTGATACCAAGATATATTTTCCTGTTGAATGTTCTTATATCCAGGTTAGACTAGTCTTTCATGAAATTCTTTAACAATTCAAATCATGAAGTTCTGAAGAGAAGCAAAGAAGGTTATGCCAAATTAAAAGTCCTTGTGTGTCAAACTTGGGAGCACGTTGGAAAATAGTCAAAAATTGGATATTTAGGCATCCTTGACCATAATTACATTGTACGTATATGATGAATTATATACTTTTTTTGTTTGTTTGTTGCGGATTTTCTACTACCGCTACAAGGAATGCCATTCCCTGTAAACAAGGATCTCTCCCGACAGCTTCAATTCGATCCCCAACAGGATTCGAACCTACGCCGTCTGGGGAAGCACTTTTTTTTTACCCTCGGCTCTTATAAGAACGCATTAGTACGCGCGACCACTCTGGCTTCCTTATACATTACAGTATTTATGCTAGCTCATAGTATTCTTAAGTTTAAATAAAATGATTTTCAGACAACGGTTTGGGATACACTTTTGGAATATTTGAATGACAAAATGCATTTTTCAAGCAAAACACTAATTTTGTAATTCCTCCTTCGGTCTGAAATCTAGATTTTCAACTTGTTTGCATCAATATCAATTATAACTATAAGGTGCAAGTCTATCTTATGGCATATGGACCTTAACCCACACGCAAATTCACTACTTAAAACTGCATGAACAACTCTTAACCATACTGAGATTGTCCTGAAATCAATGACACGATCGTACAATAAAAGAAATTCGAAGATGAAACCATCAATTCTAGAACATGAATTTATGCCAAGGTGACAACCCTTAAAAAAATCGATTTCTAATAAGCAATAAAGATTGCCATGTCTTAATTAAGTTCAGGATAAGGCGTGGATGAGCAAAATCTATGTAAATTGTTCAAGCCGGGTAACAGATAAGCTCAAAAAAACGCCGTTATGTTGTTCAAGTTGTTTCTTGAATGAGCGTGATGAAACTCCGCGTTTTAGTCCGGGGGAGAATTTCCGGGGGAAATATGGTTCCTAATCCATTTTCAAGATGAATTTGCGTGGCATTTTTAAGCAAGACGACACCGAACGAGGGTAGCAAGAGCCGAGTGAAGGAAGACAACAGGGCGCGGAAATAGAGTAGAGCTACCCTGGACTTGCGCAAGCGATGAAGAGACTTCAGACGAACAGATTACTTTGCACAGGCTACACTTTTATAATATTTACACTTTAAGTAACTTTATCATAATCCTCAAAAAAAGTTTTAATCGTCTTACCTTCATTCAGTTAGCTTTCTGAGAGGCCGGCCTCGCACTTCTGATATTCATGAGAACATTGAGCACCTAGAGAGCTTTCTAAGACACTACAAGACTTTAAACAAAACACACTGATTAGGGAATGATGATGCATTGGAAAATAGACACTAAAACACTCTTTATAAATTATGAGCCACATGGACTTTGTTGCACGACTTAAAAGGACAGCACAACTGAGCTTGTTTTCCTTCTTCAGGGTGTCTCCCGCAAATCAGAAAAACTGCACACAAAATCAATCGTGTAGTGTTTTAAGACTATTGATAGACACTTACGGTCTGAATGATTTTATTTGAAAGGTCTTCATTGATATTAGTCGAAAAAGCAAGCAGATTTTTACTTGACAAGCCTCAATTGTGGTGTCTTGAAAGTTTGAAGAAAGGCTGGATTATGTGATCTTCTAATCAAAACTAAGAAAAAACCTTATGCCATTCTGGATCCTATTTTCAGACAAATTATTTGAACACTCACAAAAGGCTTTAAAGTTCATTACACTTTACATTGACAGGTTTTGTCCAATATGTTGCAAAATAAGTTCTTAACAATATTCTGACTGTTTTGGTCACCATTTTTGATTTTCATCTTCTCTCTTCAGGGACCCTGTGGCACGTTGTCTTCTTAAGATTAATTATATTTGAACCAAAAAATTAGGACAGACCAGCTGACTTAAAGTGTGGCAAAACAGTAAGTTAAGTCACCTTTGTATAACTTTCAAACCAATTATTGATCTTGGGGCCAATCAATGAGCATCTTAAAGTCATTTTGAACATTGCAACAGTTGCATCAAGCAACCCTTAATCTAGAAGAGGCCTCATCTTTGGCAGTTCGCCCAGCCAAATTAGCCAGAAGACCAAAGAGGCTGCTCTAAATTTCCGGCTGAATTGGCATTCGATCCTTGCCTTTCACTTGATTTGGCTCACCTCCGGCCAGTTTTGCCGTGCCGTGAAAAGTCCACCTCTATTCTAGATGTTCTTGGCTCAAGGAACTTAAGCTCTGCCACTGCATTTACCTTCTCGAAATATCGTACTTTCAGTATTGACATTTCTGGAACAAGTTCAAAAAGGGCCAGACGGGCGAAAACCTCGAGAGAATTGATGCAAGATATATTATACTTATTTTAACATTGCAAGCCTTTCAAGCAGACAAAGAGTTTTTCATCTTGCTTTTGGAGGCATTCAGTTTTCTGCTGTACCGAGTAAGCTGTTGTATTCAGGTGTCTTTGGTACTCAATTTTCCGTTGTACCCAGTTTTCCACTGTATCCAGTTTTCCGCTGTATCCAATTTTCCTTACTGAATCTTCTAGTACCAAGTTTTCCGATGTACCCAGTTTTCCGTTGTACCGAGTTTTCCATTGTTCCCAGTTTTCCTGTGTTGACTCAAGGATAACACTGTTATCCTGTTATCCTGTGAGTTATCCTGGAACCAAAGTTAACAGTGACTGGTCGTGGATAAGACTGAATGGCTTTTATTTTCCCTGGCTGAGGCTCCAATCCGGCCGAGCTTACTTTATAACCCAGAAAGTCGATTGCATTCACCGTAAAAACTGATTTTTCACGGCTGTAAACCAGCCCACTTTCACGTAGACGACTCATGACTTCAATTAGATGGCAACAATGTTCTGAAAGATTGGCACTTGCCATCAAAATGTCATCAATGTAAACGAAAACAAAATCAAGGCCGCGAAATGCTTCGTCAATCATCCGCTGAAATGTTTAAGACGCATTTTGTAATCCAAACGGCATTCTCAAATATTCAAAAAGGCCAAACATCGTAGTGATTGCAGTCTTTTCAACATCTTCCGGGTTCATTGGAATCTGATGGTAGGCTGAGAGTAAATCTAATTTTGAAAACACTGTTGTTCCATTTAAGTTGCAGACAAAGTCGTGCAAAAGGGGCAACGGATAAGTATCCGGAATGGTAGAGGCATTTAAATCTCGTTAGTCTCCACAATCCCCAGCTCCCGTCAGATTTTGGTACCATGTGGACAGGAGAGGAATGAGGGCTCTTGGAGGGCCTAATCAATCCACCTTCTAATGATTTGAAGATAGTGGTACAAAGCAAGGCCGCTTTCTCTGGATTTGTGCGTCGAGGGTTTGCAGTTTTTGGCGGACCTGCGGTAACAATATAGTGGAGCACATTGTGTTTGACAACCGGTAAGTCTTCTTGTTTGTCTTTGAAAACATTCTCGAATTCAAGAAGAATATCATCTACCAAAACATCTTGGCTTTTTGGTGCCTGACGAAACTCTTTTGCACACGAATCAATGACTTGCTCATTAAATTGATCTAAAACAGCACATAATTGGGTTGCAGATATTTTTTTTCTGAACTATCCTCTCTAGCAACCAAGAATGTCGTTTGCCGCCAAACGTAACCACATGCTTGCGACGACCAAATGTCTTGATGAGAGAGCCATTAGCGGTAATTAGGTTAGTATCAGGATCAACTCTGTCTCCTGATTGGAATTGAAGGACTGAGACAGCAGCACCCGAGACAATAACAAACCCTTGGCCTGTCACTTCGTCCGTTATAATGACAGGTGCATGGTCCTGACAATCTGACATCTTAGCAAGAATAGTTGGTGGGCTATCATGGTGCATAGTGCGGCCATTGGAGCCATCAGTATCGGCCACGACTGATGGCTGAAGTTTGACGAGGTGTGAGGTGAATACTTGCCAGAAGGTTGGCCGCGTTTATTCAAATTAGACATGGTTGGAGGGCGTAGAGCGACTCGTTCGTCCCAAGAGCACGGTAACTGACATCGCCATGCTGTTGCACCCCATTTGCGATGGAACCAGCATTCTTGAGGCCGACGATTTTGCCCCTCCTTGTGATTGACCTTCATGGCTTCAATCATGATGTTACAGCTTTCTTCCAACATGTTTGCCACAGAGGTGAGAGAAGGATTCGAACAAGCAATAGTGCCATTCTCTGAGACAGATGCAATGATGTTTGAGGAATAAGAATTAGCCGAAGAAATTCCTCTGTCTCCGACAACAATCCTGTCCGCAATCAATGCAAGATTATCAACCGATTCATTGAGATGTTTGGTGAGTTGAGCATAATCTTTAACGGGAAGTTTCATTGGAAAAACTGTTTAAACAATTCTCCATCACGTTCACTCGATGGAACTAGCATGTTGCAAATGTTGAGAATTTCTGAAGGAAGACGATCTGGTTCAAGTTTTTAATCATAAATGAGTCGCTTGGTGTTTTCCATGGGATATTTCTTTGTCTTAATTTTAAGAGCAGTCTTTAAATTTGTGTACTCATTGCCTTTAACAGGTTCGGTTACTTCTTTGTGAACCTTAATCATTTGTGCATTGGTCATTACCGAAAGAACATGGACAAGTTTTGTCTCCTCCGATTTGATCCCACTTTTCAAAAAGAGGGCCTCAGCCCTGGCGAACCATATATCGATGGAAATCTCTGACAAAGGAGGCAACTTGAGTGAAACCGCAGCCAATGTGGATGAAATCGCGTCAGACGGCTTGGAGTACATGGAAAACGTGTCTGAGTCTTGCATGATGTAGATCACGTCGGGGTCACCAATAAAGGCTCCCTGAAATCAGGCGTTTATTCAAGGCAAGATGGAGAACAAGAATGGTTTTTTGAGTTGTCCAGTGTGACCTTGCTCAAGAGCATTGCTACATGACCTGTTGTATTAATTTACATGAAGTAGTGACGACCTTTGACGGCTTAAATTGGCGAACCTGGGGTCATTCCCGGGTGAGGTAAAAATTAATGCTTGTTCAAGTGGAGTGGCAATATGCCCTTATGGTGGACAGCCTCTATCAGATCGCAGCTGCGAAGCTGCGTTCTGACTCTAGTACAAACAAACAAACAAACAAACAAACAAACAAACAAACAAACAAACAAACAAACAAACAAACAAACAAACAAACAA
>JAAGOF010000041.1:158424-251092 GCA_010645155.1 Tigriopus japonicus | reverse complement strand
AGCAATGGCCCACGAATTGGGCAGCGATGACCCACAGATTGGGCAGTTGTTGTTGTTGCATGTATTTTTGTTTTTCCGTCCTAGACACGTGTCTTAATGAGATTCATTGCTGGTCGACAATAAAAATGTAGAAAGACAAAAGATATAATTAAAGTAACAAGTCATTTTTTCTCGTTGAAGGACCACTATTCGGCACGCCGCAGCAAAGTGATAGGCAGCACGCTTAGCTTGAGATTGCGTCATGGAAGCCCGCAGACCCGGAGTCACTGCCAGACAGGTAGCCATGTTGACAGCGCCTATGACATTCACTGAATGTGATCGCAAGATGCGTGCTGCGCTCACTCTCGTCTGCTTATCGTACTCAGCTAACATATGTGAGAGTGTGGATTCATTAAAGGCTTTCCAGGCGGCCATGCAGCCCCTATAAATCCCAAAAGTGTTGGGAGTCCTGACCTTGAGGCCAAATCAGACATTGATATAGAGCCCTTCTTACACTAGTTCACTAGTACTTACACAGTTCTGTAAGTATTATTCAACACTTCTTGGGTAGATGTATCATTGGCTGGGACCAGATAATGGGGGTAGACTCTGGCCCTCCCTGTTATCCAAGCAGAATACTATAATTTTCCGATGATAAGGGAATGAGCAATTCCGGTAAGCAGGGGGCCCCTGGAGATGCGAAAGATCAGTTTTCTTAATATGCCTAGTTGTTGGCGAATGTTAGTCAGTGTTTCATTTTGTTTTTAAAACGCAACTGGTCAAGTTTCACTCCCAGGAGGGTGAGTGTGTTTGTGCCCTTTGGCTATGAGTTGCCCATCAAGATTGAACCGCCCACTTCTTTTTTGCCCAACATAAGCTCAGTCTTCTCGCCATTGAGGTACAGACCAGTCTGCGTGGAGTAAGAGGCCAGCTTATCTGCAGATTGCTGCAAGGCAAATAACACAGATGATGACCCACGGAATGGACTCGGTTGATCCAGAGTTTTTGTGCAGCAATGACCCACGGATTGGGCAGCGATAACCCACGGATTGGGCAACAATGACCCACGGATTGGGCAGCAATGACCACGGATTGGGCAGCAATGGCCCACGGATTGGGGAGCGATGACCCACGGTTTGTTCAACCTTGACCCACAGATTGGGCAGCGATGACCCACGGATTAGGCATCAATGACCTACAAAATAGGTTTGGTTAACCCAAGGAAGGGGCGGATATTATCCTTCTCCCTCCTCAACAGAAAACTTCTTCAGTAATGTGAAGATCCATCCACAATACGAGTTCCTGTCCTCAATGAGAGGTTCCGTCCTCGATGAGAGGTTCCGTCCTCGATGAGAAGTTCCACCCTCGATGTAAGGTTCTGCCCTCGATGAAAGGTTCTGCCCTCGATGAGAGGTTCCGACCTCGAAGAGAGGTTCCGACCTCGATGAGAGGTTCCGACCTCGATGAGAGGTTCCGACCTCGATGAGAGGTTCCGACCTCGATGAGAGGTTCCGACCTCGATGAGAGGTTCCGACCTCGATGAGAGGTTCCGACCTCGATGAGAGGTTCTGACCTCGATGAGAGGTTCGTTTTGCCTGCGGGGCTTCTTTTCAGTTTATCCTCGTCGCCATTAAAACAATGTGAACTCACGCAGTAAAAGTAAAGTAGTTTGGTAGGTATGAAGCCCACCGGTACATTTATAGTAGTGTTTGACCAAAAAGTGACCCTGTTTTTTAAGACTTCAGACCAGGAGTGTCATCAAGATCAAGTGAAGTTTTTCGCACTATTTTTGCAGTGAACCAATGGCAAAGATGGCACTCCTAAAAGATTGAACCGATTGAAATAGCTATATCCCATCACTACTCTAAAGATCACACTTGCGAGGATAGAGGGGCCCAATTCAACGGTCACCATAGACCACTTGAAATAATGGACAGACTTTGAAGATTTATTAGGATTGCTCTTGGTCGAATATTCTTAGCTTGCAATGGCAATTCCGTTTTTGAATTAGTTGAAAAGCACCTAACATGCTTCCTTAATAATTAAAGCGACCAAAACTGAGCTTCAACGAAATATTTAAGCACAAAAAAATTGCCAAAATATGGTGTAAAAGAGGGGGCAAGTTTTGTGCTCTAAGCTCCTCAGACTTTTCTCTTTACTTGCCCTACCTTCCCGCCATCTATAAGTGTCCTATTAAGGCTTAGGTTAAAATCCTTCACTGGACAAACAAGTTCCATTCAACAAACACTCCGTTTGAGCAAGAGTAGTCATAACAAAATTTCGTCCTCACTTCATATTTTTTTGAAGTTTATGGTCATATGGACCAGATGGGCTATTTGTCATATCTTGTGTCCGATGACCTTTCATTTTCTTCCACTTTTCACCAACAATGGTTTGTTTTCAAACCCTTGAATTAGGTCCGTCAATCCTTACATGCGTGGTCCATATTTTCATGACAACAGTGGCCTCTCTATCTTTTTCCAAGAGTTTGACAAATCAGCGTTGGACAAGTCATCACTGTTTATTGCACCAAAAAAGTGTTTGGTGGTTTGGATTTGTATTTTTTTCTTTTCAGTTAGAATGTCTATGTGAACTCATCACAAACAAACTCACAAATGGTGTCCATCAAATCTGCACAATTTGTACCAATAAATACTTTGTTCTTCACAACATAGCATTGGTTATCATTGGTTTGAAAATACATGGATGGGAAGTCTGTAAAAGATGATCCATCCGACCAAAATACCGCGTCAGAATTGGTGCAATCGGCATTGACGCAGGAAGCTCCAACTGGCGACTCCAATCCAATCCAAAAGGAAGAGAGCGCTGCAATGAGGGGTTATTGACTCTTGGGTACGCCAACATTGTTTCTAATTTGTATCAGACTTTCTGTTTTTACCGCTTACCAGGATAAGAAATTGAAAAAAGAAAATCTAAAATTCCACTCATTATAAATCCAGATTTGATAAGAGGCAATCTTCCTCCAATTGATGAACAGGCTTGAACGGCGCTTGATTTGTTCACCTTTCCCAAATTGGAGAGGTGAATAAAACCTGTGAGCCCAAATCTCGTCAAATTGGGATGGACTGGGCAGTAACCTAGATTTTAAAAAAAGCTGCATTAAAACGCTATTAAAAACAGTTGAGAACATGAAAGGTTCTGTTTATGTTAATGTCTGAATCACATTGAAGTGTGGATGATCGCAAACAAAATCCAACTGGGTAATGGGTCATGTTGAGGGTGCAGATTTCTGGCAAATAAACGAAGGCGGTTTAGGCCTTAAAGTGGCAAATAAAACTGCCACAATGGCAAATTGACTTAGAATTAGTCTCGATTCGCCTCCTCTGTGACTTATTTATTTGTGTCTGTTTCAAATGAAATTATCAAATCAAATTCATGGTTATTAATTAAAGTATGATTTAAAGTGAGGCAGCCAAATCAAAAGTCACTTTAGAGTTTTTCTTACTTTCAAAGAATTGGTTGTTTATGCAACTTGTGTAGTTGCCTGGACAGCGGGTACAATTGGTACAACAATCAGGACTATCGGCAAAACTTAATTTTGATCCATCGCAAGCTGAACTAACACTCTCATCATTTAACTTCCAAGAGGCTTTTGAACACCAACCTCCCAATCCCGTTGCATATGGATAACTTCTGGGACAATATGAGGCAACTTGGAACAAAAAGAGGACCGATCAAGTAGACTCTAAATGACCAATTAAAAGTTTTGTTACTATGTATTAAGTAATACCTTGGCTGCATGGCGTCTGACAAATGGTTGTAAGAGGGCTGTTTTTAGAGTGGGAGACTATGAGCTTCATTTCAGGTATAAATCGCAATCCAGATAAATAGGTTGGGGTGAATTGAAATTCGTATCCGTCCAAAAGTTCTCCTCGGCTCCCGTCACTCCAAGTAAAATTTACAGGAGGACTACCACAATCAGCTAATCCAGTACATGCTATACCACTCACGTAAGTAGCCCCTACAAAAAAGGCATGTCTCGATTCTAAGGCTGTAAGTAAAGATGACAAGCAGGTGATTAACAGGTTTAAATAATAACAATGTAACACAAAGTATTGAGTACACCGCCGAACGTAATCAGCTTTTATTAGCATTCCCTTAACATCAAAAAGACAGGGACCATCCAAGGGTCAGTCAGTGCAAGGACATCTTAATTTCTCGTTATCGTTGAGTCATCCTTGGTCAGTGATGTTGAAAAAAAACCGCATCATAACGTTGACCTTCTTTGGTTCAATGAATTTGTTTGTCATCAATATGGGTTTTCACGTAAACCTCACAAACCGGTTACAGACTTTTAAATTGAGGTTACAGTAACGCCATCTGTCAATAAAAGGGGTCATTTCTTCAAAAGTAGGTTTTTTAAAAGCACAATTTCGGCATGATTTTGCACACAATTTACATAAATTTGGCTTGTTTAAATTCCACAGATGGTTAAGCTAACATTTGGTTCAACTTTGATTGTCATAAAAGCAATTGTACTTCCAGGGTTTTAAAAATTGTGAACTTTTTCTCAATTCAATGTACTATTTCAAGAATGGGAGTGTAAGAATTTAGGTACATTTTCAATTCAATTAGACATGCAGGGGGAGGTTTGAGCGATCTCTTCAAATATCCTATCAAGGGCGGATGAAACAAGATCGAAAAAAGGCTTGTTCGTCAACGTAAGAATTTGGTCAGTGCAAGGATTTACGCCTTTATGACTTAGATGCTGTGAAAAATGTCGAAATGCAAGTTTGGACATGTTGACGCTCTGTTTTGTAAGAATATGGAAAATTTATTCTTTTGATCAATAAATAGTAAGCACTTAAAAAAGACTTTTGCTTTTGATGTAAAACAAGTACAAAACAGGGCATTTTGTTCGGTACCTTGATGGTTTTGGAGTTTGACGATACAAATCAGTGCTTATAACATCACTTACACTTGTACTTACCCAAAAAAAGTGGCCTTTTGTTGAGAATTTTCTCATGCACGAACGAGCAAATAAAGTGTGCAAATCCTAACAAAGGTGTTCAAAATAGTGTTGGACATTTTTCATAGCATGTGAGTAAAAAGGGCGGTCTGTACATTGCGAAAACCCTTCCACTGCCCAAGTTCTTACTAGCCAGATACCATTACCCAAGGATGGCTGAAGCCAGGATTACTTTCAAAATACACACTGGGTCCGATTAGTACAATGAAAATTCTACGGAACAATACATTTATTGCAAAAACCTCACATTTTAGTACAATGATCGGACCCAGTGTGTATTTTTGAAATTCGTCCTGACGTACAGTGGTTCCTGCATTACCAAACAAGCCTTTTCTCTTCTTTCATCCATCAGCGATAAGATTTTTGAAGAGATCACTCAACCCTCCTCCTCCATTTTTAATGGGAGCGATACCGTATCATATTACAGACCTGCTGCCGTTAGCAGTCTAGGCTTGCCCAAAAATGTCTCTGTTTTCAAGGGTCAGATCTTTGAAAAATATTGCATTTAAGAGTAGTGGCATGGTTAGTGGCAATAGAGAAATTGGAAGCCTTCAATTAAACAAATTATTTGTTTTTAGGTTTCATTGCCCCACGAACCGATCTCCTCTGGCCATCATGTCATTCAATGTCGG
Source organism: Tigriopus japonicus (assembly GCA_010645155.1). Taxonomy (NCBI): domain Eukaryota; kingdom Metazoa; phylum Arthropoda; class Copepoda; order Harpacticoida; family Harpacticidae; genus Tigriopus; species Tigriopus japonicus. The sequence continues at coordinate 245,491 of JAAGOF010000041.1, read as the reverse complement.
GCGTGCCTGATTCAAAAGTTCAGAAGAACCCTCTCAGTTTATGTGGTGAAATTTTAGATAAAAGCAACAAAACATATTTTTTGCAAAAAATTGTCAAGAATTGCTATTCCAACTACAAATTGTGCAGATGAGAAGGGAATTGTTGCAATCACCACGTCTAAACCTTCGTTTTAGCTACCTTGCACGCTCATCAGTAGGGCCCGGATTTGAACTTGAAAAATTGATCAATTCATTTTTTATTTATGTTTGGCAAAATTTAGCCAAAATCAAGTTTTTTGGCTGTTGGGGAAAATTTTCAATTTTATTCGCACTTTCATGAAAAAAAGAGACTCATTTCTCAGATTTGGGCGGAAAAAATTTGGCAAAATTCAATTTTTCGGGCAAAGTTTGTCAAATTCCAATTATTTTGGGAGTATAGAAAGTTTTTCATTTCTTTAACAAATGTTGAAAGAAATCAAATTCTTTTCACCTACTTACTTCTTAAGTTGAAATTCTATTTCCATGATGTGACCTGGATTTTGCGGCTGTTCTTTTTTGCTCAGCAAACTATATTTCTTTTTACAAAAATGGTTTGTCACTTGCTCTGGCACTTCAAAATCTAGTGTCAAATGGAACAAGTTAGTGGTTTTAACCTACATCTATGCTTTTCCAGCTATGGACTAAAAAATACAACGGTTATTCAAAAAAGTGAACCTTTTGAAAACAATTTTTATGCCATAGACCACTCTCGACAAACCTATTTGGCAACTTAAGATAAACTAATTCAATCATTTCTATTTTTCTAATTTAGCTAGTCAGGCCATTAGGTAAAACGAATATTGATTTTTCTTCAAACAAGGCTAGAACATAAAAAATTGCTCAAAGAACTGTTTTCAAAACAGTTTAAAAAGAAGTTTTTGCTTTGAAAACAAATCAAAAAGTTTCTTCTGACATCTTCAGACGCAACCTCTGCCTATTCCTCCAATACTAAGTCTCTTGAAAAAGTAACCTCTCAAAAGTGTGAACTTTTCTGTGTTGGCTAGAGGGTTTGATCAAGAAGCACTGTAATCATGGCGTAGGAGGCTAGCAATGAGAATAATGATTTCCAGTAAGAACAATTCAATTACGTTCTTCTGCAAATGAGACCTTGCATTTGTTGACAAGAATACATAATTCAATTTTCAGCTCAATCGAACGTCGGAGACAAAAGTTATGCTCACTCAAAGTTCAGTGCAAATCCTACCGAGAATGAATGAAGTAGCCCTTTTGTGGTAATCGTTTTACCACAAAAGGGCAAGTTCATTCTTTCTATGCTCTCTTCAGTACATAAGTTTGAGAAGGCATAACTTTTCACTCCGGCATTCGATTTGGCTGAAATTTGAAATACGTGTTCTTCTCAATGCAAGCCAGGTCTCATTTGCAGAAGAACGCAAAAGGGTCGTTTCTGCTGGAAATCATAATTCTCATTGCTAGCCTCCCACTCCATGATTTCCGTGCTTCTTGGTTTGATTTATCTTGTGTGCATACCCCGAGTTTGAGAACGTCGAATTCAAGATCTAAGTGAAGACGGCCCGCTCAAGAGCTCGTCTGAAGGGCGACCAGTTCGAGGGCTTTAGCCTGAGAACAATTCGACAACTCGACAATTTTTGGCAATCCTAGACTGTTAACTCCATGTGGTCTGTAGTATGATATTTCAATCACTCCCATACTTCCTTGTTTGATAAAGCTTTTGAGGATGTTAGTGGAACTTACCAGGGTCAAATGTGCCTAGATCAAACGCGCTTTTCACAATTGGTAGGTCCCCATTTTCTTCATAAGTGCAAAATGTTTTGGCTTCACCGAAATTCCTTCGCACATCGTTCTTGGAAAAGGCATGATCACTTGATCGTTCAAAATCAGGCTTAGTCGGACAAAACTCTGAAATACCTATGTTTTAAACTCCCATCTCTTTATTAGTCTGATTGAAATAACTCGTACTTTTCGATCTGGGCGCATCTTGACATCCGAACTCCGGAAAAGGACAAGGAATGAAATCGAGACAACACTCTTTGGGATCCGTAACCAATAAATCGGTTCCATCACATATGGGATACGAGTCGATGTCAAATTTTCGTCTAAAATCGTTGCAACATGTTTGCCCATTGTTGGCTGCAAATTGATGACTGGTTGGGCAATATTTTGGAGCTGAAATTTTAGAGAGAATGACCCCCTATATCAATTGACCCTTGATTTTGATCAACCTTAATTCTTTATAAGTCAGATACAATGGGGACAAAGTTTATTATTTCGTCGTCACTCATTTTTACGTTATTAGGAGCTTTGAGAAGAATTAAGGAATTGAATAGACAATGGACCAAGTTTTTGGACTTGATTGGATATCTAAGCACACACTTCGTGGATTCGAAGTCCTTATTACAGGGAGAAGAACACATCTAAATGGTTCCAATACCAAATTCTCATTTTAACTATGGCTGCTTATCAACTTAAGACCTTGGGTCTAAAATAAGCAATTTTTGAAATCAGATGCACCGAATATAAAAAGGTTTGATAACTTAAAAAAATGCCAATCCAAAAAAAAAATTTACGTGATAGAAAAACCAGAACAGCTTTTTAGGCTTAAGCTAAAATATATCCTTACAAAGCCTCCAAAATGTTAGCGCCTCTTTTGTTCGTTTTCAGGCATTGCTTCCAAACAAATATTTTAATGTCTGTTTTGACGGGTTGGTACCTCTTTTTCTGGGTGATATTTTTTGTAAAGGGACGCCGTTTTACTTAGACAACTGAAGCTTTGGTCTTTCTTGCCATGCTATTTTGGGTTAGCAACTCTGATCTGGCAACTTTGCTTTAACGATACCTCAAATGGTGGTGATAGCGAAGGGTTTAAGTTAATGTTTTGCGGGTCTCAAATTTTTTAATAGAGACAGGATCTGAAATTAATCACCTTTTTTAATCATTAAAAAATGAACAATACATTTCTTAATTTGATGTTTTCTAAGTTCAAAACTCGTATGAGATGGGGCCTTTGAACCAATGTTTTCATTGTCTCTCTAGATCCCATGGAATTGATCAAGAAGCACTGGAATCATGAAGTGGGAGGCGAGCAATGAGAATAATGATTTCCAGCAAGAACAATTCAATTACGCTCTTCTGCAAACGAGACCTTGCATATGTTGACAAGAATACGTATTTCAATTTTCAGCTCAATCGAACGTCGGAGACAAAAGTTATGCTCACTCAAAGTTCAGTGCAAATCCTACCAAGAATGAATGAACTAACCCTTTTGTGGTAATCGTTTTACCACAAAAGGGCGAGTTCATTCATTCTATGTGCTCCTCAGTACATAAGTTTGAGAAGGCATAACTTTTCACTCCGGCATTTGATTGGGCTGAAATTTGAAATACGTGTTCTTCTCAATGCAAGCCAGGTGCCATTTGCAGAAAAACGCAAAGGGTTCGTTTCTGTTGGAAATCATAATTCTCATTGCTAGCCTCCCACTCCATGATTTCCGTGCTTCTTGAATTGATTAATGAAAATCAGCAAATAAATTTAACGAAATCAAAATTCTGGATTACCTTGATTGGAACAAAACACTTCGCAAACAACTGCATTATGTCCAGAACAAGGGGTTGGGCTAACCCTGGCACTTGGTGTGGTTAAAGGATTTGCATATATCGTTGCACACAAATTAGGTTTGCCTCCCATTCGAAGTAAAACGTCTCCAGTGCTTTTTAACATCGTCCCATCTTCCCAACGGACTGAAGTTTTATTGACACAATCATTATTGTCACAAGGACTAATTCCAAGCGTCTCCAAGCTGATCCAAAAGGTAATTGAGCCTGAATCGAAGACAAATCTAAATGACAGTAGTGACCATAAGCAATATTAACAATCGTGTGTTACCATGAAACACTGGGAACATATTAAAAGCGGTTTGGCTGAGAGTTCTTGGTAAACGGCCGTTGTAGTTCTCGTGACAGAATTTGGAAGTTTCTTCAATCTTCCGGTACATGCTTTTGAACACTATATATCCCACATCTCCCCCACCACGCATGGCTCGACTATCAGCTGGACAAAATCCTGAAATGAGACAAGAAGTGAAGTGTTAATTCTTTTTTCAAATTAGGATTTTTTTGCTTAAGGTTGCTGTTTTGAGCACCATAGTTGAAATCAACTGGACGACTGGATTTGAAAAGTTGCTTTTATTTTTGGTTCCGAATTCCTCTTGTGGAATCGACATGTAAATTGAGTATTTGTTTAAAGAATATTATATGAAAGGTTAATCACTTTTTCTCTGGGCCTACACTTACTTAATGATAAAATCATAAAAAAGTTTTTATAAACTGGGTGCAAAAATAATACATTTGGGTGCTCCTGGGTGCAAAAATAATACATTTGGGTGCTCCTGGGTGCAAAAATAATACATTTGGGTGCTCCTGGGTGCAAAAATAATACATTTGGGTGCTCCTGGGTGCAAAAATGATACATTTGGGTGCTCTTGGGTGCAAAAATAATACATTTGGGTATTTCGATAAAAACTTGATATGCCATTTGACTGATACCTACTGAACCAGATTAATATTTCACAATGAATATTATTTTTGCTCTTTTTTGCTGTAGAGCATAAAATCCAGAAGTTTCAGGGCAGAGAGTCAGCTGATGATTGACAAGCGATTTTGTCTCCTGACCGTGCTCCTAAAAATATCTCAAAACCAATAAGGGCTTAGTTATGAAGTTACTCTTTCGAAAGGTTAAAAAATCGAAGTGTTGGTGTTTGATAGTTATTAAAGAATAGGAATATCTGATTTTTTCTCAAACTTTATTCTGAACACCTGCGCTATTCAGTTTCGTTAGCTAAACCGAGGTTTTAACACCAATTTCAGCATGTATCATGATTAAATCGCGCAAAAGCACATTTTTTTGAGAGGCATTGAGACGTCGCTATCAGACTTACTATGGGAATACGGTCGATCATAACACTTAGCAAAGGGTTTTGGGCATGGCACACATTGATGGCAACATTCCGGCGGATCGTCCAATTTTAAAAAGTCTCCATCACACAAAGCATTAGAGGACAAATTATTCGTACGTTTGAAGTTTTTGGAACATAGAGCACCACTTCCGCTTGCAAAAGGATGATCCTCAGGACAAGACATAACCGCTAAATTAGATCAATGGAAAGCCAAAGGTAAACGTCATCTGTGTAAGGTTTCACAGAGATACCACGACAGAAGTAGATAAAGAGGGTCGGCGGACCAACTAGAGACTTTGTCATGTTTGTTGAGGAGTCAGTGCATCACTTAAAATGGATATTCCATGAAAGAATATCTCGCTCCTTGCCACATTTTTGGTTGGGAATGGTATATGTTAGTGATGTGACTTGGGCAAGTAATGAGTCATCACAGACACCCAAGAACTAGCGGGCTACCAAGAACAAGTTGTTGACAAGCATTACTTGGGCAATACAACAATACACTTGGCAAGCTCAAGGAACATTGGAAGATGCAGTTGCCGGCAGTTGCTCTTTGAAGAGTTAAGATACTTGCAGTGTGACTTAGAAGAAAAAATGTCAAGTTGCATTTTCGATGATCTTTTGACCTTAATAATTTAGCATTAAATAGTGGAAGTGATCCAAAAAATATTTCAATTTGGAAAGCATTTGCAAAACCATGGTTTTTTTGTTTCGGTTCTAGGCCACACATGAAGGCACTTTTGAGGCTAATAGGGCAATTGAAGTGTGGCTTTGTTGTGCTTTTTCATGGAGCAAGAGCGTCGACGAGTGTCTCGGCCAACTCGTACTGTGCATGCACTTGCAAAGAGACAAAACTTGGCATAATTCAAGAAATTGTGGAAAATATGTTGCATTGACTTGTTCTAGCAACATAAAAATAGTTTAGCCACGTCAAATAAGAGATTATGCCACAATTTTGGCACATTTGCTTGAGTTATACTGAAATTTGTCTCATTTCAAATGCATGCACAGTGCGAGCTAGCCGAGACACTCGTCGACGCTCTCGCTCCATGAAAAGACACAACAAAGCCACCCTTCAATTGCCCTATCAAGACCGAGATTTAAAAGTCACACTTCCAAAACAATCTCGTTTACTCAGAGTTGCCGGCATGAAAAAGTAAAATGCCAAATCTTTTTTTAGTATTCTTGAAATATTTTGCATTTCCCCATGTGAGAGAATTGAAGTGTACAATTTTCTTAAAAATACATCCTTTCAAAGGTATGGGCCCTATTTAGCTGAATCAGCCTGGTTTAGTGAAACTTGGATGGCTAGTTTATTCTTCGTTCATAGCAAATTTGGCAAACCTGTTAGCTGGGAAAAGTACTTGTACAAGCACCCAAGCTATGCCAAGCTTCAGCAAGCCCCAGCACTGTGCCAGTACAGCTTGCCCAATCTCTTGTTTGCCCCCCATCACTAGTATATGTTGGTAGTTTTTTGCATTGAAAGACTGTTCAACGCTAAGTTTTTGACTCCAAAGAGGAAGCCGGGATCGAATCCCGGCCATTTGCATGACAAACCGACGCAGTATGCGCTATGCCATGCCTCACTCCCAATCTTTGACATATTTAGGACGATCTGAAGTTCATAGACCTCTTTTTAGGCTAATCCCTAAAAGTTGAAAAAGGGATACAGCACAGTCCATTTCAACTAGTGATGGGACAAGACAGTATTTCCACGACATGAGACCAACTGATGCCGGTCTCAATTAATACATCTCAGAAGCTGGCATCAAGTCGGAATCAAGTCTTACGAAATGATAGCTACAAAAGATGCCCGAGACTGATTAAACCTATTCGTGTTCAACAATTTTGCTGAAGCATGTAATCGAAATCCAACAATCTCTTGAGTTATTTCTAATATGCATGGAGACCATGACCTTTGTTGACGCCGTTTCAAATAGTTTTATAACTGAAAGTGTCTGTTTCAAGATGATTCCCTTGATATTCAAATCTTAGCGTCTAGTCACACTTCTTAGTCAGGTTGACTAGGCTGTGGTAATGATGTCGAGATTTGCCACCTAATTTCAATGTTAATGGGCTATAGCAAATGAAAATCATAAATGATAATTGTGCACTAATGGGTTAAATGCAACCTTGCGTTGCAACATAATAACATAATCAATGAAATATTCTCCGGCAATTTGGAGGATATAACAAAAGTAAATGTGTTGATGAAAAAGATTTCACGTCACACTTTCAGTGGTCTTTCAGGTATGTTTCTTCAAAACTCTGAAGGCAGCATGTTATGCCAAGTTGTGAAATAGATGAGATGTTCCTTGCTTTGAAATCTATTTTGATAAAGTTTAAAACAACGGAAAAAATCAATCTAGAAACATCGTGCCTTCGAATTCAGGCCAATCAAACACCGTCGAAAAAAAGCAAAGCTCAGTTTGAGCAATTTTCGCAACACTTCGCATTTCCCTCTTGGTCTCAAGTAGTGATGTGTTTCGAACATTTGATATGTGGTTTCGAACCATTGACTTCTATTAAAACTAGACCGAGTGTAAGCCTAAAAATGTGTCTCCGGTCGCCAACCGTTGAGCGGACAAAAGTGCGGGAACATTTGAAATGTGTGACCAAGCAAATGTCAACCATGCAAGTGATGAGTCAAATGTGGAATTCAGTAATGTTTTTGCGCCATTATTTGTTATTGCTAGTGGTCACTTTCTTGAAAGAACCGAAGACGTGACTAGGTGACCATGCCTTGGATTTGAATACTACAACTAGGAATTTTTTGCCAATACATGGAATAAGTCAATGGTAAGAAGAACACAAATTTGAGCTTTTGCGTTATGTAGGGTTAATCCAATGCACATATGGACAAAACCTGATTTGTGGCTTCAAGAACGAGTTTTGAAAAGTTGGTCTTGATTTGTATGTTTGGTCACACTAACTGGCCACTCAACAGTTGTGAGGGAGACATTTTCCTCATGAATTCAACGCATTCCGCCCTGCTTGCCAAATCAGCCAGACTTAAGCTTGCACGCTATCTAGTGATTATAATTGATCTAAGTTTCGAACCAGGAGTGCTGCCAGTTTTGACTCGGAAGTTCATCGATGTTAAAAAAGGGCAGGTGGTAGTGAACTTTTTGAAAAGACCTAAACAGGGACCATATTGGCAACACTCGAACTAGTTCGATTTCGAGTTCCATCTGTAGTTACAAAAATGGATTTCGAGTTTGCAGTGCAGCGAGACTTTCATCGTATTGATCTGGTCTCATACTGTCTGAGATATTGCTGGTATCAGCACAATCAGTAATTTCAACCCAAAATTCTACCCTCCTCCCCTTGAGAGGCAAATGAAAAGCATAATAGCAACTGTCGCAATTATCGCATTTATACTAGTGCTCTATTTTTTACCATCATATCATCCAGGCGCACGGGTCCAAACAAGGAAATGTAAAAAAAACAACTCAATTTTAAACTAAATTGTTATCCTGAAATTGTGCATTTGAAAAAAAAATATCTAAAGCATAGGTCGGCAGCCAGTGAGCACCAGGGTGGTCGTTGTGGGGCCCAGGAGCTTTAGGGAAGTCCAAAATAGTGGGCCCACGAGCCATCCATAGTACTGTACTCATGGGCCAAAAATTCTTTGATCGTTAATTTGTGGGACCCTGAAACTATCAACCTCTGTTTGGTGGGCCCCTGAACCTATCAATCTCTGTTTGGTGGGCCCCTGAACCTATCAACCTCTGTTTGGTGGGCCCCTGATCCTATCAACGTCTGTTTGGTAGCCTCCTCACAACATGCAAAAAAATTGGGTGGGCTTTGACCCAAAAGCGGTTATCGACCCCTGAACTAAAGCTTGGAGCATTAACTATCCAAGTCTAGACAAGCAGTCGTAGCGTAGGGTTTGAGCTTTGGCCAAGAATCTGCAACTTTCTTGTTTCGAATCCTGGGCTTGCCAAGTCTGAGTGACCTGTGGTATTAATTTACATGCAATAGTATACGCTTTGACAGCCTTAATTGGCGAACCTGCGGTCATTCCTAAGGCTAAGGTAAAAATTAATGCTTTCTGGAGCGGCGATATACTTACGGAGCGGACAGCCTTTATCAGAACACAGTTGAGACGGTTTGTTCTGACTCCGGAAAATCAAGACAAAGCAAAATTATGATAGTCTTAAGGGGGGTCTAGTCTAAACTTGGTCCGCCACCCCTGTAAATTATCTTACTTTCTGAGCACGAAATGGGACATGCAACGGACCGAACTGGTAAGTTAGTTTGCCCATAAACTCCTGCTACTTGGCGTATAGATATGTAGCCATAAAAGTCAGAAGACTTAAGTTGAATAACATTGAGTCCAATATCAGTTAGCAAAGTTCCATCACTCCATTTGATTACAGGGTTATCAATACAATAAACAATATACGTGCATTGAGTGCCCACAATAAAATCAACACCCACATGGAAATCACCGCTTTGAGCTGGGAATTAGAAATATACATTCCATTAGATCAGGACACCTTTGAACATCGTGTAGATTTATGGACGTTGTTTAACCGTCACTCATAGTCACTCCAAAAAGTTCTTTGTCCAAATAGAAAAAATAAAAATCTTTAATGGGAATGGCACAAAAGGTAATTGAAGGGGTTGAGATTTGTGACAAAGGTCAAAATCGGTGCTGCCCAAAGTATGGCCAAAAGCCAACAAAGTGTCCAGTTAAAGGGATGATCTGGCTCAGGAAAAATAAAATATCTATCTTTCATATCTTACTGCGGGTACTGACTAAAAAAACCATTTGCTGCGATCAAACTGATATTTTACTTTCAGAAATCATTTCTATTCAAAGAGGCAAAAATTGCGCAATTTTCCAATCTTGTTTGTCACAGGTCTGGTTGAAAGTCAAAAGCATGGTATTTAAAGTGTGACATTTATCTTTTGACATACTGGACCGTTGAGCAGAAATTGTGTGGCTCTTCCAGACCTTTTTGATCACCCATTATTGGACAAAAATAATTCTCAATTATTATAATGAAAGCTCACATTTTGAAATTTGAAAGGCTTCTATGTCCCAAGGAGTTTTTAGCATAGGAAGGTAAGACTGGAAGTTGCCCAAACAATACTCAGCCATGGAAACGTAGTCGAGCTTCACCGAGTGATTTATGTGCATCGCATGATCGCCATATCTTCTCATATGCGGTTGTGATGGACAAAAATCTGAAAGGATGTCATAAGGAAATTTCAAAGAGCTCACATATTATTTAAATGTTTAAATCTACATACGTCTGGAAAATTGAGCACTTTTGCAACCATTGACTTGATCCTCACAAGGCACGGCATCAGGGCAACATTCAACATTATCATGAATCTCGATGTCGGAGCCATCGCAATTGAGATCAGCTGAAGGTTTGAGCATTTTTTTGTAATCTCGGCAGCAATCTAATCCATTATTCAAGGCCACAGGATGGGTTGAAGGACAAGACATGGGTGCTATGGAAATCAAAAAAAGAAAATAACGAGCAAAAACAACCAACCCTTTTGAAGCTTTTTGGCTCTGAAAAGGCAATAAAACATTCACACTTAAGGCAAGTATTGATTTAAAGAAAATTCCAGTTTTTTTTTGGTTTGGTTGCAGATTTTTATAACCAAGTAAACAGATGTATAATTTAATAAGTCAACATTTCTATGATTTTTAGTCTACCAACAAGTTACTATTGTCAGATCTGTACAACCTTTGAATGGTGGCCTGATCAGGAATAGTATTTGACATTTCAAATTTCTAACCCTGCTTTGAAAGCTGTTAGAGGATCAGCTTCTAGATGTTCCCGTCAAAGACTAATGGGCAAAAGATTGAACAATGAAGGAGCCCGATTAAGAAGACAGGAGGACTTCATTGATCGAACTCGTCTGGATTCCTTGCGATTTAGAGGTGCTCTCAGAGCATACGTGAAACCTCAGCCGTACGCATTCTAGTGTTATCAAATATAAAGTACAATTCAAATGGAATTGGTGTAAGGAAGCCAGAGTGGCCGCACGTACTAATGCGTTCTTATAAGAGCCGAGTGTAAGTGCTTCCTCAGCCGGCGTAGGTTCGAATCCTATTGGGGGTCGGATTGAAGCTGTCGGGAGAAATCCTTGATTACAGGGAATCGCATTCCTTGTAGCGGTAGTAGAAAAATCCGCAACCAATAAAAAAAAATCAATTACCATTGCATTGACTTGTAATCACAATTAAAAATTTGAAATGAAATAACAGTAAGACCACTATTCTGATACTAACACAAAATTTTTTTTGAGGAAAAAAAATGTTACCTGAATTTCGACAAGGGACCATACATACGACATCAAGTAAAGTGTTACAGTTTTCGCTCTCGATTTTAAAATGATCTGATGCACTGGCAGAAATGACCACCTTGCCACAATTTCCAGTATTCTTCAGCTCAATCGGGAAACTTTCGACATTGCTCAACATGGATCCGTCGGCCCAAATAAACTCTGGACTGTTTTCACAACTTTGACCGGAACAAGTGCTCCGCCAAGGCTTTTCGAGGCTTGTCCAAAATGTAGATGATGGGTGCATTGACATAAAAGATTCAAATAGTCCACTATCTATCACATCGGGGAGTTTGCCGTTCTCATTTGAAACGCAATGCCTTGAAGCGTTTAGCATCGGCAGCTGGAGATTAGTTTTGATCAAGGCAAAATCCCCTCCTCTTAGAGCATCGGGATATTTAGGACAGTATGCTAAAATGTTCATAAGAATCGGTCTTATATCCTAATACTTTTTTTTCAAACATGCATCTTACTTCGAGCGATACTATGATCCTGACAATAGCCAGGTTCGTTATCACAATCCTGATGTTCATCGCCTGGACAGCATTCCAAAGGATCTTCCAAAGCGAGAAAGCCACCATCGCAAACGCCGCCAATGTTAGACCGATAATACACCTTGCAACAAGATTTTCCTTTGTTGAAAACATGAGGCTTTTGTTCCGGACAATACTTGAAATCTATTGAATATGACGGGCAAATTCCAACTAAGCAAAGAATCTCAACTTCAAAATCATAAACCTTACCTGGACACACTTCCTGTTCATTTGCATCAGCGACCTCTCCACAATTGCTAGGATGAATTATACCTTCAGATATATGTTTACACTCTCTGGATCGTTTGATCACATCTCCGGTCACATTGTAATTACAAGTTGACCAACTTCCCCAAACCATCCACTCTAAATGAAAATCAAATACAATGATTTTCGAGGAAAGAGGCTCTAAATATAGGGGCCTTATAGAACTTCCAGAAATGAAATAGAAATATGCACTGCAATCGTGAATTTCTCGCTTATTGTGGAAGATGAGATTGGTAAGGAACGAGTGAATTTTTTTTTTCGTTTTGTGCCGGATAGAAAAATCTTTTTTTTAGACAAATCTTTTTTTTTCTATTTTTGGACTTGGTGTAATTCCTAGGAGCAAAATTTATAACCTCAATTGTAGATCTTTTTTTCCTTGGGCATCTTGAATGGGTTCACTAACCTCAGTAAGCTTCCAACTCATCATACCAGAAGCTTTTAATTTTAACTAAAGTGGTTTAAAAAGTACACCAAAAGTTGTACTCCACTAAAAAATGACTTTACGGGTCAATGGTTTTCTCATCGTTAATACTGATTTGAAACATATCAGGGGACGAACTTAATATTGGGCTACACTGTGAATAAGAAATTTAACCGAAGCTTAAAAATTTGCCACTGTATGGAGCCAAAAGAGTGGCAGCAAAGTCATTTTATTTCAGAGCTAGCCTCAACTTAAACTTGTCAAAATTGCAGCTTAAATCTTGAACTTGATTTGTCTTCATATTTCGAGTGTTTAGAGTTCAACTACAATATTTTCGATATTTTTTAGAGTGATCGTGAATTGAGCCCAAACATTTTGAGAGAAGCACCCAGAGTTTTTTTTTACCTCAGGATGGCGCTGATAGTTACTTTTCTCTTATTTTGAAGCTCAGCTTTGCTTCTTTGAAAATGGCATGCTCAGAAGGCAAGTTATTCATTTTGAGAACAAGAGAGGGCCTCTAAGTAGGATGCGTTCAAGCTAGGCGGAATTATACGTCAGCCATCTAAGTGACAAAAATGTTGATTCTCTTTAAAATTATCTAAATTCCAGAACCGCAAACAATACAACCTTGCTTAGAAAAAAGTAATTTTGTTCACATGTACGATTCTATTTGCAACCTTTAGCATGATGCTTATCCAACTTCGGAAAGCAATCTTAAGTGTAATGAAAAAGAAAGAAAAAAAGATCTTAACCCAACACCACACAAAATTTTCCAAAACTTTTGCTGAGAACAAAGCTTTGAACGAAATATGGTGTTGTTGTATCTTACTATATTTGTATGCAAATGATGACACATGGATTCAGCTTTACGGCTGATCTTATATACATGTTTGCACAGATGATAATAGAAAATAGAAAATATCAATAGAAATAGAATTGCTGACACAACTGCCAATATTGTCACGTCGTTACGAGTTAAAAATGTGTTTACCAAATTATAAAGAAAAATGAAGTAGGTTATTTAATCAGATTGATGATGAAGGGCATTTACATTTGTTCATGATAATGTTTGCAAGTTGGCTGGAATCAAGAAGTTACAACAAATGAGTCTTCTGTAGAGCTATTTTCCAAAAGCAGGGTACACAATTTCATAGCTTATGTTTACAATAATTTGCTTATTTATAAGATTGTGGAACGAAAATCCAATTTCAAAAAAAAATATCATCTTAGAACTTTGCTACAACACTTCTGGATAGTTGGCAATGAAGGTTCATTCTTAATTATGTGTCTAAAGTTGCGTTTAAATGATGTTGCCCCACAATCTCCTTTTTTATTGTTTTGGTCGACAGGTAACAAGCTATCATTTTTACAACCTCATTTTTAGTGATACACCGAAAACGTTTTTGCCAAACTTTTGATTTTAAAGCATGAAATTTGACAGCTATATCGAAGATATTTTCGGTCCGAAAATCTCTTAAACTTTATTGGTTTAATCTTTTCAAGCATTCAATTACCCAACTTTGAACACTATGCCAATGTAAATTCTAAGGAGAATGAAGCTTGTGCATGATTTTTAAATAGCTGCCTTCGGTTTCACCTAAGAGATCTTTTGGCCATCACTACTTACGGAGTAAAGCACGCAAAGTACGGTTTGGATTGTTTCACTTTTTATACTTGAGAAAAATTACATTTCCATCGCTTTACAAACTTACCACTGCAAGATGGAATGTCACAATCTTTAGTCGACGTCTCACCAGGATAAAGCTTCTGACAATGTTCATAAGGTACGATCGTATTGCCAATGATATCATGACATTGTCTGGATCGAGTTTGAAGACCGTCCCCACAAGTAACGGGACAACTGGACCAATCGCTCCATTGAGTGGGAACTGAGAATGGCAAAAAAAAAGTTTTGGAATAAGAATTTCGACATTTGAGTAAAATAGCCAGCAAATTTACCTGCGCAAAGATGTGTATTACAATCAAGATGTCGTATCGGAGACCCTTCACATTGACTTGCATCTTGCTTCTCGCCGTCTAAGAAACACTCTCGTGTTCTTGATTTCGTTCCTCCGCCACAAGTTTTACTACACTCCGTCCAAGAACTGTAATCTCCCCAGCCTAAACATTTGAATTTGATACTCTAGTGTGGCTCATTAATCACATTTCTGTTTTTGCAATTGCTCACTTGGAATCGATTTCTTCCATTTCTGGCCAATTGCACTATCGTAAATGACAGTGCAAGGGATATCAGCCTCCTTCATGAATTCCCCGGGACGAATCAAGCGAAATGGAACGGTGATTCCACAATTTCTCCCAGGAACGTTTTCACCGGAGGTTTTGAGGAAAGTTGCCAAAAATAAAATACTCCACCTAAGCATGTTCACTAAGCTCAAGCGAGGTGGAACTGACAATCTCATTCAAATTTAGGGGAGTGTTCGTTCTCTGACTAACAGAGCTAATTAGCAGACTTTGATCATTATATGTAAGCAAGCGAGAACTTCCTAAAGCAGCCAATTAGTTATTATTGATTAGAGCTTTTGTCAAGGGTGAGATCAACTAATAGCTTTGATACATATGTATTGTTTGATGAGGACTTTTTCCGCCATGACTTTGCACTCATTATCCATATTTGATATTCCTTAAATTGCAATCAAATCTTCCCTGGCCTTTACAAAGTCACCGAAAAAAATGAAACCTACCTGTTGATGAGGTTGAAAAAATGAGGTCTAAACGGCAGAAGGTACAAAATATGGTTCATTTTAGGACTTGACTGGTCCTAAATGACAACATGTCTTCACGTGATTCGAGAAGAAAAAAAGCAAACGATTAATAATAAAAGTGCAACGTATGTTTCAAATGAATTTTGCCCTAAATTATAAAACTTTCAAGTTGTGTGCAT
Source organism: Tigriopus japonicus (assembly GCA_010645155.1). NCBI lineage: Eukaryota > Metazoa > Arthropoda > Copepoda > Harpacticoida > Harpacticidae > Tigriopus > Tigriopus japonicus. The sequence continues at coordinate 230,108 of JAAGOF010000041.1, read as the reverse complement.
TTATTTTTCCACTTCTATCTTTTTTCTTCTCGATTTTATGGAGACTCTGATCCTTAGTGAGACCAATCGATTGATCACATGAATATACTCTTGAAATTTTAGTGGTCTAGTCCATAATGTATATGTTTTACCATTGCCTCATAGGCCAAGGATGATCGCTGGGGCCAAATTAAAGCTCGAAGAATAAAATGTATTTTATTGGGTTGCAGATTTTTCATCACCGCTATAATGAATGGGATTCCCTGAGAAGAAAGTTAATCATTGACGTTACTGCCTAAAATTAACATTTATTTGATGTTTGGTCTACCATCGAGTTGCTGGTAAGAAAGTATATAGAAAAGTCCGAAAACGTTTAAGAAGTGAATAAAAGAAAATATTCTTGTGCTGAAAAAGGTGTCCTTATGATTTGATAGCGCGATCTGGTAAAAATTAGCTTTGATGAAACGATATTTTGTTAAAATTCTGCTTCTTGCTTAGGTCTTAACGATTTAATGGCGATCGAGTTACTTTTCTTGGTTTTACTCTTTGATAAGGGTGCCCTAGAGGGCTAACAATGAAATGACACCCCGAAAAAAATCTGAAGTCACCAAGCCTGCACTGTTTGTGTGATGGGATTTGACGTTGAACACTATGTGATTCAAAACCCGAACTTGAGCGTTTGTAGGGAGTCAGTGGCAAACTTGCTCATTCAATTGTTTTGGTCAAACAAGAGCAATGTGATGAATCAAGTCACTTGACACCCTTGCTGCCGGATCAATGAAGTGTGTTCAAAACAAATCTTCATTGGCTATACTTGAGCGACATTTTTCTGTTAGCCCTCTAGGATGCCCTATTGGAACCAGTGATGGCATATGAATGAAAGCCATTTTCTGCCACCTGGCAGAAATTGGTGGCAGAAAATGGCTTTTATTCATCCGAAAAAAGTTGCAGAAAGTAGCAGAAAATGGCAGATTTTTTTCTAGAAACTCATGTAAATCAATATATTCAATACTTAAAGGGATAAAATTTGGCACTTTTGGTCTAACTATTCCCTTACCATCCCTTCAAAATCTCATTGCATCGAAGAAGGAAGACAAAAGTTTGTGAAATCGATCTCCTTTATCCATTTTTGAATTTCCCTCGAAGTCAGGGCGGCCAAATCGAGCACCTTTATTACGTCTTAAATATACACCGAGAGTTAAAACTTGAATGCAATTGAATTCTGTATTGCTCGGTCACTATTTGAAAACAATAGCTGAGAATTGCTGGCTTTTTCAAAAGTTTAAATGTTGTAAATGCAAAACGTTTTAGAATTTGAATACCTAGGCCTAAGATATATATTTTTCAAATCCAATTACAACACAGTCTTACAAGGATCATTTGAAGAAAAATACTGTTATTTTAAGTCAATACAATTGCAAAATGTTTGGTGTATAAATTATAATTTAACATTCTGGTTTAACAAAGTCTGATTTGCAGATGCTTGCTTGCTTTAAATCGAATTAGTTTCAAATGCATTATAGCGGAATCTCATTTTAAGCAACTTTTCTTTCACCGGCAAAATATTGCTTGCATCGAGATTTTGCTAATATTGAGACTCAAGAAATATGGCTCAAGAAACAATTAAAAATACAAGAAACTATTGGAGGAGTTTACCTCACCTTTATATAACCTTATAAACTTACTTTTATTATAAAATATCTGAAAATGACTCAAAAACTTAGCGTTCAAAAATAGTTTTTAAAACATACAAATTTACATTACAAGTCCATGCATGCATTTATATCTCTATTACAAAGCTTCAAACTTGTTTCAATTTTAATTTGACAGAAAAAAATGAAAGAAGAAAGTACAATCTTGTCATCATGATTGGTATATTATCTAACCTTTACAAGGACAAACAACTTTTTTTAAAAATTGAGCCTTCCACGTTTTCATTCCTACTGACGATTTTTTTTACTATTTTTTTGGAATATCTCCTCGAAAAATCTTCTATTTCTCAGTTTGATCTTAAATTACTTTTTTCAATCGTCAAATACTAATCGTTAACGTTGTTGCATACAATAAACATTTGTATCATATTTGGTCTACCAACGAGTTACTGTTTGCAAATCTCTTATATAGTGGGTTGAACAGGAATAGTATTCAAAAATTAGTCCAATCCTGCCTTAAACGCTGTTACAGGATCAGCTCCTACATCTTCCCAACGAAGGCTAATAGGCAACAAATTGAACAATGAAGGAGCCTGATAAAGGAGAAGAGATCTAATTCAATGAGATTTTTCAACCACAAATGTTTTGAGGATGGATGTTGGGCTTTGCATGGCTACTTAGGCAAAGTTGTGTAGACTTTTCATTGCAGGTGGCAAAAACTCTTTGATGTGTTGTGAAAAACAATTGCACATTATTTCACAGACAGTGCAATATTTTTGCGAATGTTCAAGTGGGTTAATGGGCTCATGATGAAGGCCGCCTTTATTGTTGTTATTTAATGTCACAAATGAAACTAGGCTTTGCAATCGTAAAGCCAGAAATTAGGCTTTGCTAGTCGGATTTAAAGCCCTTGATGGGCAATTTGCGATTTTCCGGGGTGAAAAATGAAAAAAACGATGGCACCGCCCGTCTTGAATTAGTGGAAAATGGAAAAAAAACAATCCCATGATCAGCTTTGAATAATGGTGCTTTTGACGGACCAGCAAGTCTCTAACCACATAAAAAATCAACAAGTCGATTCTGACAAGTCACTTGCTTAGTCTCTGTCCAACCAACCCAGGATAATTTGGTTTACACAACCCACACACTATAAATAATGCACATGGTCCCATGTGATAATTAACGTTTGACCTGATTTTCAGACATACGGATAGGAAAAGCCTGAACTGAAAGCAGATTTCAGGGACGGGCAAAAAGCAAAATTTAACATGGCTTGCCTTGATTGGCTCGATTTCAGGTCATTCAGCTTCCGGCTTATTCACAAAATCCGCGAAAAGATAAAAAGCGTTAAAGGCTCTGTTCCATCGGATAGAAAGTGTAATGTTAACATAAAAGTGAAGCGCGAGAGGCCATTCCTTCTTCTGCGGCTTTATTGATCATGATGAAAAAAAGGAACATGTGCGGCGCACAAAATTTTATTTTATCCCATGACGATGTTTTTTCGATTTGTAGTGTACACCCACGTACACCCAAAAATTGTGGCATGTGCCTGCTAAAGCAAAGGTTTTCATAGTTTTCCTTTGTGAAATTGTTATGGCATGTTTGTGTTGGAATTTTTGGCAACACTTTGATGCTCGGCCCATAGACCTCTGTGGCTCGGCTCAGACCAAAGGTCCTCTAAGGCTTAGATCAATTATAATCACTAGATAGCGTGCAAGCTATAGTCTGGCTGATTTGGCAAGCAGGGCAGAATGCGTCGAATTCATGAGGAAAATGTCTCCTCACAACTGTTGAGCGGACAGTTAGTGTGACCAAACATGCGAATCAAGAGCAACTTTTCAAAACTCGTTCTTGAAGCCACAAGTCAGTTTTTGTCCACATATGCATTGGATTAACCCTAAATAACGCAAAAGCTTAAATTTGTGTTCTTCCTAGCAATGACTTATTCAATGTATTGGCACAAAAGTTCTTAGTTGTAGTATTCAAATCCATGGTATGGTCACCTAGTGACGTCTTCAGTTCTTTAAAGGCAGTGACCACTAACAACAAAAAAAAGACCCAAAAACATTACTGAATTCCACATTTGACTCATCACTTGCATCGTTGACATTTGCCTAGTCACACATTTCAATTGTTCCTGCACTTTTGTCCGCTCAACAGTTGGCGACCGGAGACACATTTTTAGGCTTACACTCGGTCTAGTATTAATAGAAGTCAATGCTCTAAGGTGAGGTAGTAAATAAACTTGTTAAAGTCACGAGCTTCAAAGAAGAAAGAGACATCATTGTTGTCATTTTGTCACCCTTGTTTGCAGTTGATACTGGCCAAAGTTGCCCATAAGGTGCATGAAACAGCAAATATATTTCTAAAAAATACAAACCCTTGCCATTGAAAGTGGAAGATCCTTGCTAACACTGAATGTCCCTTGCTGCCTGCAAAGCAATTTCACTCACGGCTGGCCTGCTCAGGAACGTCCGAAAGTTTCGGCCGAAAGAGGGCTTAACCGAAACCGAAAGTGAAAGCAGTCGACTAAAAATTTATACAAATGTAAAATTAACTTTGTATTTCAAATTTATCATGTGTATATTGTTGAGTAATCATCAACTAAAAGAAAATGAGTTTTAGAGGTTTTCGGACCGGAATTCCTGAACTTCCTTATTTATAGTGAATATCTCCTTTCGGTTTCGGTAGGCATCATTTCACTCACATTCGTCAGTTCATTATAATTTTTGGGGCTTATTTTGCAACTCTGACGTCTCAAATTAAGAGTTGAACTTAAAATCAAATGCAAGAATATATTGTATATATTTTTGGGCTATGACAACCAGGAAGTCTCGGCAAGGCAAGGAAAATTAAGCAAGTAATGAAGAAAATGTCTCTTCATGACAATATGTCCAACACAAAATAATTTGGAAACGAATTTGGGAAACGAACTCGGCAGCAATAAATGTTACTAACCAATTGTAATGTGTATAGAGGCCCATCGTCTAAAGCCTAAGGAAGCTTTGGCTGTAACTCAACTTTAATATTTTTGACATTAAGGCCGTTTTAAGCCAGGACATCATTACGCGGCAATTCACGCCATCCAATTACATCAAATAAGTCAAAAGGACATAAGCATAATGAACCCAACAACGCCACTTTTCCACAATTTATTGAGTGATTTTCATGCCTTGTAGTGTTATTTTTAAGAAATTGGCTTCAGGATTACTTAATGTTTTTCAAACCCCATTTTCCTGACAGATCATGTGAACCACCCATCAAGTTTGGAACTTGACAATTTGTTTTGAATCGATTGACGTTGACTGTTCTAAAAACCTAATTGCCAAATATGACTTGTGCTACTAACTAGAATAAGTCATCAAATCTAGAAATCTTTGTCATTAGTGTTGGTGAATGGGGGATGCAGGGGGAGGTTTGAGTGATCTCTTCAAAAATCTTATCGCGGGCGGATGAAAAAAGAGAAAAGGCTTGTTCGTCAATGTAAGATTTTGGTCAGTGCAAGGGTTTTCGCGTTTTACAGACCGCCCTTATGACTTAGATGCTACAAAAAATGTCAAATTGCCAGTTTGGACAATTTGACTCTCGGTTTTGTAAGAATTTGCAAAATTATTCTTTTGATTAAAAAATGGCAAGCACTTAAAAAAGACCTTTGATATTGAAGAGAAACATGTACAAAACACGGCATTTTGTTTGGTACCTTGATTGTTTTGGAGCTTTACAATACAAATCAGTGCTTATAACATCACTTATCATTGTACTTACCCAAAAAAAGTGGCCTTTTGTTGAGAATATTCTCGTGCAAGAACAAGCAAATAAAGTGTGCATTTTATTCCAAAATCCTAACCAAAGGTGTTCAAACTTGCAATTCGACATTTTTCATGGCATCTAATTCGCAAGGGCAGTCTGTAAATTGCGAAAACCCTTAAACTGCCCAAATTCTCACGAGCCACCCACTGTTGCCAAACAAGCCTTTTCTCTTCTTTCATCCGCCCGCGATAAGATTTTTGAAGAGATCACTCAAACCTCCCCCTGCATCCCCCATTTTGTTAACCTTTGATCATGTCAAATTTATTTAGAATTTCAGTTTTTATTTCATGGAAAAATTTACCTTTGCACACAAGCAATCAATTTTCAGCCAAACTAAATTGGATCAGCACAATCAAGTACGTTAATAAAAGTCCAATAAGGGATAATCCCATAGAGAAATTCAAGTTGAATCCGTCCAAAGGGCGCAAATTTCGGTATTTTTCCAGTCGATCGAGCATTATGTTCAACTTTGAAGCTTCCTCAGAAGTCAAAATTATTTGATGTTGCATCGAGACATTCTGTAATTGTTCTCTAGCCAAAGTCATCTCTTCTGCAAGTTTCTGACCACTCCAAATCAGAGACATCAAACGAAGTAAGCCCATAAAACCCATTCCTACGCAACTAAAGGTAAGATATATGGCTTTTGGATGGTATGAACCTTCAGCACTACCAATAATAGAAATCATGACCAAAAAGAAGTAGAGCCCAGACACTATAGTGACAATGCATATGGTGAATTCCAAGAGAAGAGGTGGTCCAAAGCAATTATCTGCAGATTTTACTAAATTGGTTATTTCCTCAGACAAGTTGATAATGTCCCCCACTGAAAGAGTAGTCATAATACTGGCGTCGCATTGTCTTTTAGCGAGATCACCAAACTTCTTGACAGCTGCGGCAACCATTTCAATGCCTTGGACAACGACGTAATGTGATATCATAGCGACTGGTGGTAGATATGAATACACAATGGTGAAAACGAATACAGCTCCAAAAATAGAAACCCATGGGCTGGGAATGAATTCAAAGTTGTTTAAAACTATCAAGAAGACATTGGTCGAGAGCCAAGCACCTGTGAGAGCCAAAACAAAAAACACACAGAGCTTGGCAACCAAGAACCGGAATGGTTTTTTCGTCTCTTCTGGAAAATGGTAGATTGAAAAGTTTAGGTTACTAATTTGGTGACAAATTGATAACTTACCTGGAGTAAATGGAATGTGAGAGACTTGGCAGAATTTTTCACAAAAATCTGATATATGACTTGCTGCCGCACTGTACATCACATTGTAACAAATCAATGAGAATGTATTAGGTATAAGGCTCAAATTTAGAACAATCACGGCCGTTTTGTTGAACCCTAAGTCCATCAATCCATCGAAAACATCAAATACGCTTAATTCAACCATCAAAACGATGGCGTACAATGAAAAGTAGCCTCCAATAAGGAAGCAGGATGCAACCAGCATGCCAATATAAGAACTTCTGCTGAACTTGAAAATTTTGACCTCGTGGTCGGTCAAGAGAGGAAATCCACCCACAAATCGAACCCATGCCATAAATGTTTTCAGGGGCAAAAGCGGGGATATTCGGTTAACATTGCCCTGTCTAAACGATATAACGTTGATAGGAGTCACTCGGATGGAGCTTTTCCGGTCCATGACGAAAGGTATTTCCAACTGAGTGTAAGTGTAGTATAAAGGAAGTGATGGTAATTTCCCTAAATGCCTCAATTATTATAATTGGGACGATTACAGAGTGACTACAAATTATCAATTCAAATTGTTGGTTGTTTTGGAGGAGCTTTCGGACAAGACCTGCTTCAACCACTCAGGTCATTTTCAAAACTGGAAACTAACTGGAAATTAACGAAAAATTACCTGGAAGTGCATGAAATTGGTTTGTGACAACTTTTTTTTCTTTCCGCTTGGGCCAACGGGGGCCAACTTCCTTGTCTCCATAGAAGTAAAATGAGCGAGTGTTTTGTTTTAATCATATCTACGAAGGCTTGCAGATGGCCTATCACACAAATGAGCACAAATTTTAACGTCCAAGAGACAGATGCATGCTGTAGAAGAATCATTTTCAAGAATTGCTGTCAAAATACTGAGTAATTAATTTGAAGAAAGCTTTTGATACACGGTGTTTTTTTGAGCGTGAGAAGTCATTTTCAAATTCCAGAAACTTTTGAGACCACTTTTGAGATGCGAACACAATGCAGAACATTTATTTACATTCGGTTAAATAGGTCACTGGCAAAAACTCTATAACGTTACTTAAGACATACTTAAAACTGTTCTCATCGTCATCTGAAACAGTGGTGGAGGAGGTCCAGGGCTGCTTGGAAGAACATCATCCCCTTTTGCAGCCCTTCACGGAATCCGAGATGGATGAGGCCTTCAAGAAGATGAAGAGCAAGGCCCCGTCGACATCAAGGGTTTCTCCCTTCCAACTTTCACTTCTCCGGACCCAAATCCAACCACTCCTACAAGATCTCTTCAGCCACGCCCTCCAAACATCTTTCTTCCCACCAGACTGGATGGAGTCAGCCATCATCTTCATCCATAAGAAGGGGCCCAAGGACATTCCAGACAATCATAGGACCATCGCCTTGGAAAACCCCTTCTTGAAGATGATGTCCACCCTGCTAGCTGCCCGCTTCTCCGGATTGGCCGAGGAAAGGAATCTCCTTCCCGAGTTCCAATTCGGATTCCGGAGAAGCCGCTCAACCACCTCGGCAGCCACTCTCCTCTACGAAATCGTGCACGCAAACATCAGCACTAAGAGGAGAGTATACGGATGCTTTGTCGATTTCTCCAAAGCATTTGACAGGGTGGACCGAACGCGGTTATTCCTCAAACTCCAACTATGGGGAATTCCGCGTTCAATATGTGTCCTGCTGGCCAACATCTATGCAGGACTCAAATGCTCCATTCGTTCTGGTGAGGACCTATCCCCCTGCTACTTCACATCCATCGGCCCTCCGCAGGGGGATCCACTATCGCCAATCCTTTTCAACCTCTATGTATCCGACCTGCCCGAAGCCCTTTCTCACCAAGGCCCCATCATCAACAACAATAGCATACAATACTTACAATATGCAGACGACCTGGTTCTCTTGGCTGATTCAGCCGTGGAATTGCAAAATGCCATCAATGCTCTCCACGGTTATTGCCAGGAGAACGGCCTTCAAGTCAACACCATCAAGACGAAGGCCATGGTTTTCCATAAAGGTCGTCTGCCTCCCACCTCCTTCCACATCAACAATAGTCCGATTGAGATCGTCAAGTTTTTTAACTATGTCGGTTTCACTTTCACCACCCAACTCTCCTTCACCAAACACCTCAACATCGCAATAACCAAGGCCAAGGCCAGGATCGGATACATATACAATAGACTTCCAATCAAGAACCTCCCTCTTCCAATAGTCCTTCAACTCTTCCGGACCTACATCACCCCCATCTTCCTCTACGGCCTGCATCTCTGGCTTCCCAACTCCGCCCAATCCGCCCTCAAATCCGCCGATGCCACCTTCACCAAATTCCTGAAAAGATACCTCTGCGTGCCCCAATATGCCAATAATGCATGGACGCATTTCATATGCGAAACCGAGCCCTTTACCATCGGGTTGGCAAGGTTAGTGTCCAACAGTGTTAGGAACCTGACCTTTCCGGAGGTGATGTCCGGACATTTGCTGTCCTTCCCGGTCAAGGACTTGACAACACCCTATTGTCCTTGGCCCGACATCCCTTCGGAATATTGGCGGTCTCGCACCTTCGTCCGGCTTCCTGCCCAACTCCATCAACGACGGGAACTGACGAAGGATCTGTTCAATCTGACCCACCCCCTCTACTGCAATAACCAAGATTTTCACCATCTGCCGCTACCCAACTGTATCTGTTCTGTTTGTCAATCTCCGCTTCCTTTCTTTCATGTGCACTGAAACGTATTCCAGTCAGCTCATCTGTGATATCACTTTCTAGTCGACCATTTTAACGTTTTTACCAACTGACATGTCACCATTGATTATATATGATAGAACATATATCTATATATTTTTTGCATATTTATACGCCCTGACATGACCATGAGTCGCAATAAAACTTATTATTATTATTATTAAAAACAAATATTTGAAAATTTACTTTGACTTTAGTGTTAGATGTACTAAGAACAGTGCTGCTCTAAAATATTTCGAATAACTATTTCGCGATCTTTTTTCAACGGCTTTTTCGTTCAGCATTCTCGAAGGACCAAACGGGAGGGTTGTTACAAATTTAAACTTACGGCTTGGTAGAATTTGACAATATTTTAGTTAAACTCACCTATAAGGCTACTTGAGAATTGACCGGAAGAAAATGTTCAAAAAAAAAGTTTTTAAGTATGTTTTAAGTGACTTTATATCGTGTTTTTGCCCGTGATCTAATTAACAGAACCTAGATACAAATGCATTGTTGCATGCACACATCAAAAGTGGTCTCAGAAGTTTTTGGAATTTGAAAATGACTTCTTACGCTCAAAAAAACACCATGGATACCCAGAATTTTGAATTATCGCTCACGTTTCTCTTCTTTCAATTTTCGGTTGAATGGAGATGTGGAACGTACCATTACATCCCGGATGCCTTATCCCGAGCCCCGATTGATGGAGAAAATGATAAGGAGTCAAATGAGGATCTTGGGCCTACGATTCTACAAACAACGCCATTCCTTGTGAGAAATTCAGATATATTTTGCAGCCCGAGCTCGTGAATCTCCCGAATATAACCTCCTGAATATGTCACTTGAGAGCGGGATCGTTCTTAAGGAGCATTCCAACTATATGGGACTCTTCAAAAAAAATCGCAAATGAGATCTTAGTTGATAGGGGACCTCATTTTAAGAGGTGCTGGAATCGTAATTCCACCAACACCAATAAAAGACGTTTTAAATTCATTACATGCTAATCATCAGGGTGTTAAGCGTACAAAATAACGGGCGAGACAAATTGTTTATTGGCCGGCTTCAATTCTGATATTTCCAACATGCTTGGATCTTTTTCGGAATGCCCTTAGGTCCAAGACGATTGTTCATCCCGACCATTTCAAATGGTGACGGCCGATTTTTTCGCATATGGTAGCAAGGATTATTACTTGGTTTATACAGATCGAAATTCCGGGTTTCCTTTATTTTCAAGTTCAATTCTGCCCTACTTCTTCTAGTTTGATACGCAAATTATGTGGGATCTCTTTAACGATGGGCGTGCCCAATGTCTTTTGTTTGGACAATGCTCCGCCTTTTGTGTCATCTTTAACACAAGATTTAATTCGAAATTGGGGTGTTCAATGGCAATCTTCTTCATCCCATCATCCTCAGTAGAATGGATACCCCGAGGCCAATGTCAAGAGTCTCAAGTATCTTCTCGCCAGGTGCTGAGGAAAGTGAGAGTCCAAGGATTTCGCCACTGGCCTCTTGGAGCTCCATAATACGCCTCGACCGAATGGCCTGTCGAAGGCCAAAAAGATAAATATTTGGTAAACCTCTTCACTCTAGGTTGCCGATCCAATGAAAGGCTTTTCTTTCCGAATTTCGGACTTTGTTTGAGCTGGTTGACTCAAAAAGCCTCCACGATAATCAAATGCGCAAGGAAGTCAATGGCTGTTTGACGTCGAAGCTTGATCTTAAAAGAAAGAAAATAAGCAAAATGCAAAATACGATTTTTGAAATTTTGATATCCAATTATAAACTTCCTTATTGCCGAAGAATCTTGATCGACAAATGTGGTACTTGGGTTCGCGTGGATTTTTCGCGTTTCTTTTATCTTCCAATGTTCCCAGTTAATAGTTGGAGAACAAAGTCAACGTCTGTTTGAATTCCAAGCAAGATCTTAATGAAAAGAAAAGAAGAAAAATGCATGCTATGATTTTTCAAAATTTCGACGTCCAAAAAAATATACATCCTTATTACCCAAGAATCTTGATCGTCCAATATTGTACTTTGGTTTGGCTTGATTTTTCGTGTTTTTTATGTTCCAATGATCCATTTTAATAACTGGGCCACAAAGACAATTTTTTTATGTCCAAGCAAGATCTTAATGGAAGGAAACCAAGAAAAATACATCATACGATTTTTCAAAATTTCGATGTCCCATTATAAAATTCTTCATTACCTGAGAATCTTGATCGACCAATGTTGTACTTTGGTTTGGCTCGATTTTTCGCGTTTCTTTGATGTTCCAATAATCCAAGTTAATAGTTGCACCACAAAGTCAATGTCTGTTTCACGTTCAAGGGGGATCTCAATGGAAAGAAACCAAGAAAAATGCACGAGGCATTTTTTTTCAAAATGTTGATGTCCCATTATTGAGAGTCGAAAAAAGCGACCTCAAGTGGCATTTATAGCATAACCTCAAATGGAAAGTAAAGAAATTCTAAAAATACGCCCTTCACTTTACTAAGTTTGAATGCCTCTCGTACATCCCCAGTGATTGGTAATTGGCAGCAGTTAACAGCAAGTTGTTACTTATTATATCAAAAAACAGTCTTAAATTTTAAGGACATCAAGAATTTTGCCTTATTTTGAAGTTATTACACGTTTAAAACGTCAACTTCAGTTTCAAAATTAGTCACTCTCTACATACGAGGAAGGAGAAAAAAGTGAAAAGGAGAGGGCAAGAGGGTCTGTCAACCAAATCAGAGCGACCAATTTCAGACCTTAAAAAAGGAGTTGGGGAAGGTTTTAGACTTGTGGACTTTTAAACACCGTTGTGACAAACCAATGCAATTTTGGTGCATTACAAGAACACAGCATTTGAAGTTCGAATAAATGGCTCTAGAATGAAACAAAAAAGAAACACCAATCACTGATAAAACTTGCATAAACAGCAAAGAAGTTACAACATAGACCGGGTCTTTTAGTTCTGTGTACACTCCATCCACGTTTTGAATCGCGAGAGTCATAACTTTTTTATTACCCAAGAATCTTTATCGACCAATGTTGTACTTTGGTCTGGCTCGATGTTTCGTGTTTTTTTTGTTCCAATGTTCCATTTTAATAACTGGGCCAAAGTCAATATTTTTTTTATGTCCAAGCAAGATCTTAATGGAAGGAAACCAAGAAAAATACATCATACGATTTTTTAAAAATTTCGATGTCCCATTATAAACTTCTTTATTAATGTTTATTGTTTATTGTTCCGTCCACTCCAACACTGTAGTATTCCCGCTTTACTCTCTTTTGGTTGCTCGTGCTCTTGCTAGTCATATATATTCTTGTATATAAACCTTGCCCTTTCTGAATATATCATCAAGTCATTCACAACACTCGGCCATGCTACTTGGCACAGCCGGTAGTTGCCGCCGTATTGGCGGAAGGACCTCGACCTTCTCCCTCCCCTTGGTCGGGGAGACGTAGGTCCGTGTTGCGTGCGGGAGGGCCGTGGATGCAGCGGGTGGACGTGGTGCAGCGGGATGGCCATGGATGCAGCCTACGTCATGGTGGTGCAATGGAAGGCCCGTGGTTGCAGCGATCCACCTGTGGATGCAGCGGAAGGTCCGTACACGCAACGGACAGGCCGTCTGGCGCCCCGGCCAAGACGTGGGACGATGCCGTGACCGTCGGATGATTCCGTGACCGCCGGACGATGGCGTGGCCGACCGAGCCGATGCCATGACCGCTGGACGATCGGGCCGATGCCGTGACTGCCGGACGAAGGCGTGGCCGACCGGGCCGATGCCGTGGCCGACCGAGCCGATGCCGTGGCTACAAACACCCAATTGGCGATTGAGGAGTAATGGAATAAATTATAAATTAGTAAATGAGAGAAGAAGAAGAACAACAACAACACAGTTGCTTATCAGTCATGAATTGATAAGATGTCACGCAGAGCCGGGTCCTAATTCGATTTAAACTTTTTCAATGATGGCAATTCTTGAACACAGAGTGGCAATTAGTTCCACATCTTGGTTGAACGCACATAAAATACAATTTTACGTGCTTGGGGTTTAGCGGGTTGAATCCACAACTCCTGCCCTTATGTGGCTCTAGAAATGCGACTCATCCTATTCGCCAAAGTTACAAAACACGGTTGATCGCCAAATTCTAGATCCACAAGTAAAAGAAGTATTTTATAATTCCAAATCAGATCACTCTATGACGACGTTCTTTAAGGGAGCCCATTCTTAAATCTGAGAGACACTCACTGTACTACCCGAGAATCTTGATCGACCAATGTTGTTCTTTAGTTGGCTCGATTTTTCGCGTTTCTTTGATGTTCCTATGCTCCAAGTTAATAGTTGCACCACAAAGTCAATGTCTGTTTGACGTGCAATAAGTATCTCAATGGAAAAAAACAAGAAGTAATTGTTAAATTACTGTAATAAATAAATGGCAATAATTGCCACTCATTGATGTCTCCGATTGAACTACTACATTTGTAAAAGCCTAAAATTTAAAATTGTGATTCATTATATTTTACATTAAAGTATTTGTCTTTAATTGCATTTGAAACCAATGTAACTGTTATTGTTATTACATTTTGAAAGTAATTGGCACAAGTCTGGATGATGGTAGGTCGGCAAGCTTATCATTGACTTTATTTTTTTATTATTATCATGGACGCTGCCAAGACCTGCCGCGTAGACACGCTGTAGGCCAGCCTGCACTGTCCAGACACATAGGAAGAGACAAATTACCTAATATTTCAAGTAAATTTGCCAACAATGTCACCAACCAATGTCCTTTTTGATATCGGTAAACAATTATGATACTTATTTATCAGTACAATGTCACACATATTGCAAAATAGTTAAAAAAATTAGTTTAAAAATAGTTTAAAATTATGTTGAGTTTTGTCTCTTCCCGAGTGCACGGACAACGCTGGCTGGCCTTCAGCGATGTCTACGCGGCAGGCTGGTGGGGCGGGAATAGAGGGGGACAACAAACAATTCTTCACAACCTCTATAGATAGCGTAGCATAAACCGCATAGATCTATGCTTGCTACCCTTTAGGGTGCTTGCTGCCTTATTAATTGTTGGAAATTACGTTTGGTTATGTTAGGATTAAACCAGGATAGTTACTTAAGTTCGTTCATAGAAGTACGTTATGCTAAGAATATATGTTTATTCAAGTTCCCTTAAGATAAGAGTAAGTTCAGGTTTAAGTTAGGCTAGGATTGAATTAAGGTTAGGTTAGAATATAATTAGTCTAATTTTGAATTAAATGCAGGTAGATTAGGCATGAATTTAGTTTGGTTAGAATAGAGAGACTAATTGCGAACCAAATAACGTTAGTTTAGGTGTAAGTTACTTCAGGATAGAGTTAGGTTTAAATTAGTCCTTTATCGAAGTCTGATGGTTCTTAAATTGACAAGCGACACCCTCAAGGCTTAGATACAACCATAGATAAATAAAATAGAGATATCTCAATTTTGACGTCGACAAAACCGCCCTCTATGAGGGATTACCTAACAACATTGGTAAAAATGATGGTTTCATAAGGAATGTCATAGAGTGCGCCACCGTGTTTGTAACGCAAATATCCTTTTTGAAGTTCGATTCTCAGAGTCAATTCAGAAAATACAGCCTGCGTCATCTAGAGGTCAGGGATCTCCGCACTGTCACGGCGGTCTGCCTGCTTAGCTAGAATTGAGAAGTCTGGGGGTAGTTTGTGATACAACCGAGCAAACAACCTCAAGGCTAAGCGAGAGGTCGAGGAAATACTCGGTTATTTGTCACGATTTGTCACGCAACCTTTCTTACCCCAAACACAATATTACCACCATCGGTCCCTAAAGAAAGCTTCAATCCACTGTAGAAGTATTCCACGAAAGCCAACTCTTGCCAAGGCCTCCAACAACAAACCCTGGTTTTATCGAAGGCCTTGGCAAAGTCGAGGTAAAAAATAATACGAAGAGTCAATAATATGAAAAATAAAATCGAAGAAACACAAAATATTTCATTAAAATTGGTCCCGAAAATAACCCCGAAAACTCCAGAAAACCCCAGAAATGAAAAGCCCCCCCATAGGAGCAACTTGGTGAATGCAATTTTAGTCTAGATTCCTTTTTCTGCAGGAATGAAATTAACAAGAACAAGTGAGCAAGAGAATGAACTATATAGATACTTATTGTGGGGCTGTTGCTTTTCATTTATTTGTTCTTATTTCGGACAGGGACCCAAGACAGGAGTTGAAGTTTTGATTTATTCTTGACAAAGTGTTTTTTCCATGAGATTGATACGTCTCCTTCAAACAAATATCGCCCTCTAAAATAACCGTAGACTATCTGTGAGTACTTACAATTCCATCTGATCTACTGACCCACTTTCTACAAAAAAAGGTTGAGGTGGTTCGATCTGGTCGATTCCAAAGCGAAAGAATAGCGACAAAAACCTCAAGGATTGATTGTAATTAAACTGTGAGAGAATTTTCCAATGTGGTGTGCGTCTCCAACATGAACAAATGTCAATCTAATTGACCTGTAATGGCGATTTTGGATCTTATTCAAAGTACGGTGTCTATTTTCGTGTTTTTTATGAGTCCAGAGTTAAGCATTGACAATTAGCAAAATGAGCTGCCTTCGAACACTTCGGCACGACAAATGGCAGTGAAAGAGGGTCAAGAGGTTGTAAATGTTTTGGTTAAATTGAATTTTGTCTAAAGGTTGAATGTCAATGATAACTAGAGAGAGAGAGGTAAATAAAATGCAAATATACGGAGAGAAAAATGTAAATGCAAGCAAGATGAATGCAAATATGGCCAAAAAAATGCAAATGAGACGTTTTACATTTTTTACCTCACTAATGAAGCCAGAGTGGCCACGCGTACTAGCGCGCTCTTAAAGAAGTGCCGAGTGTAAGTGCTTCCCCAGACGGTGTAGGTTCGAATCCTGTTGGGGGTCGGATTGAAGCTGTCGGGAGAAATCCTTTTGCGGCTGGATCTATCGCACTTTCAAGTCCAGAGATAGTATTACAATGCTCACTCTGTACAAGTCGATTGTTCAGCCGCACCTTGAATATGCCTCACCCATTTGGGCTCCAATGAGTTCAGCAGGTTTGCAAAAGGTCGAGCAGGTCCAAAGTAGAGCACTATAATAAAAGAGTACGGTCATAAAGTGCGCCATCTAGTGGATTTCATGCGGCAACAGCCCGCCGTTCCCATGATACTCACATTTTTGAAGATTTCGACGGTCATTCATCAGTTTTGGACAAACCAAAGTGCCTAAAATGTTGATGGCCGAACTCCAAATCATACCTTAGTGTTTTTCTGATGAATTTTGACATATATCATGCTTAAATCACCTTTATAATAGTCAGATTTCCATGCCATTTTGAGAGGGATTTCACTAATAATTTCAACCAAAAACCACCACAGGTCCATTAACAATACTCAGTCAACATTTGAGGCACTTTAGTTTGTCCATAACTGATGAATGATCGTTGCAATCTTCAAAAATATGTGTATCATGGGAACGGCGAGCTGTTGCCGCATGAAATCCACTAGATGGCGCACTTTATGACTGTACTCTTTTATTATAGTGCTCTAGTCCAAAGATGTTTTACTAGGAACATCGCAGGAATGAGAGAGCTCTCGTATTGGGAGACGCTCAAGAAGTTAGGGCTGTACAGTACTCAGAGAAGGTATGAAAGGTATCTGATACTGTATGTTTTCAAGAGCATTCATGGGCTCTGTCCTAACCCAGGCTTTGATATCAGTTGTAGCGATCGTAGAGGTTTTACGTGCGTTCTGAGAGCACCTCCAACTCCAAAGGAATCAAGGCTAGTTCGAGCAATGAAGTGCTCCTCTCTTCTTTATCGGGCTCCTTCATTGTTCAATTTGTTGCCTATTTGCCTTCGTCGGGAATATGTAGGAGCTGATCCTCTAACAGCATTTAAGGCAGGATTGGACAAATTTTGAATACTATTCCTGACCAACCCACTATTCAAGGGTTGTATAGATCTGCCAACAGTAACTCATTGGTAGATCAAACTTCATATAAACATTAATTATTGAAACTATAATAATGATTAACTCTCTTTACAGGGAATCCCATTCCTTGTAGCGGTATTGAAAAATCCGCCCCCCCCCCCAAAAAAAAAGATATCGTTTACAAAATTCAGGTTGTCGTAAAGCTATTCAAATTAGAAATTCCAAAAAGAACAAGACTTTACATCATATTTTGAATCAACAATATTAATAAACATCTACAGTAGGGATTCACAACACTCGACCATGGTACGGTTACTATGTAAGTAACAGTTTTAGCTTAAAATATATCAAAAAAATGGATAATTTGATATGATGTAACTACACAAATGCTGAACATTTTCATTCATCTAATTTTAATTCACGTGCTATCCAGGTGTCGTCTGAATATCCAGTGATTAGTCATTAAGGCATAGTTTGTCAATAGTTTTTTAGGATTGCAAGTTTTCGTGGAAACAGTTGTACATATTGCAAAACAGAGTTGGTTCTCATAAATCTACTGGATCAAATACTTACGAATGTACTTAGGTGTTTTCAGTCAAAACTTCCACCTCCTTTACCACCCACTTGATTCAATACAGTTTTTGACAACATAATGAAGTTAACCCACGTAGATTGATTAGATTTTCTTATTTCCCAGTTTATTAACTAGATGATAAAGATGTCATATCCTTTTTCAAACATTATTGAAAATGAATAAAAATCCTCCTATAAAATGCTTTCAGTATTTACAAAATTCGCAAAAGATGCAAAAAGGGAATCATTTAGATGTGAAATGAAACAACGCTTCCACATCAAGGCGAATACGAGGCATCTCAAAGTATATTTTTGCCGCACTATTTTGGGCCATTTGAAAAAGATGAAAAAATACCCTAATTCTTTACTTTTCCAAAAGATCATTTTATGGTACACTTTTACGGTTCACACGGAAAATCGGTTCCCTGAGTCGATGAGTTGTTATATCTCAAAATAACGATGAGTTACTATATCTCAAAATAACGATGAGGTATTATATCTCAAAATAATACGTCAGCCGAACACTGATATTTTTCAGTCTGTGCTTGTTTTTAGGAAGCCCTGTCGCTTTCAGTTTGAACCAAAAATGAGAGGCTCATAAGGCCAGGATTCCCAGTCACATAAAAGCATTCAAGCTTACGCCAGCATGGTTATAATCAAATGCATTTCGGCTTTATTAAGCATTATGGCCGTTTTTTCCCCCTTGTGGAGTCTACAAGGGGGTGTGCCGGGCAGCAATTGTGGCATTTCAAAACCATTTCGGTTCATTGAAAAGGGCAAAAAATACCTGGGTCCATTTATGCCATGCATGCTCATCGATGATCAAAGCACTTTAACCCAATATCAGAAGACACTTCCCTGTAAGTTACAAGTTTTGGGGCGCAAACTCCATGGGCTCAAATTCCATTTCTTGTCTCCTTAGATTGGGATGAATATCAACCTTGGTCTGAATGCACAAAGACATGCGGAGGGGGAACCAAATCCCGAACACGGAGTTGTTTTGTGGACAACAAATTGGTGGATCCATTGGAATGTGTTGGACCCACACAACAGACGTGGAATTGCAACAAGGATTTGTGCACAAGTAATCTCATGAATAAGATCTATTCCATGGGTGTTTAGCCCCTTTACCGGTAAAACAAATACCATTAAACCATAGTTACTCGTAACATCAGCTCAAGGAATGGATGAGCTTGGATGAAATATGGCTTCAGTCCTCTAAAGTCTGTCAAATAATTGATGTCTCCTTACTATCTAACCCCTAAATCTCTAACAAGCTAATTTTAATAGTTTAATTCTTCAGCAACGTCTCTACAATCAAGTTGTACAAAATGTTTACAATAACTATAAATATTTGATATTTGGAGATTTTTATTACCCTTTCAAGGAATGGAATTCCCTGTGAAGAAAGTCAAGCAGTAACTTTCCCACATAAAATATAAGATTGACAATTATTTGATATTTGATCTACTAACAAATTACAGTTGGTAGATCTGTAGATCCCTAATTACAGTTGGTAGATCTGTAGATCCCTAATTACAGTTGGTAGATCTGTAGATCCCTAATTACAGTTGGTAGATCTGTAGATCCCTAATTACAGTTGGTAGATCTGTAGATCCCTTGAATAGTGGGTTGATCAGGAAAAGTATTTAAATATTTGTCGAATCCTGCCTCAAATGCTGTTAGAGGATAAGCTCCTATGTACTCCCGACGAAGACTAATGGGCAAAAGATTAAACAAGAAGCACTGGAATTATGGAGTGGGATGATAGCAATGAGAATAATAATTTCAAGTAAGAACAATTCAATTACGTTCTTCTTCAAATGAGACCTTGCCTGTGGTAACCAGGATACGTATTTCAATTTTCAGCTTAATCGAACGTCGGAGACAAAAGTTATGCTCACTCAAAGTTCAGTTCGAATCCTACCGAGAATGAATGAACTAGCCCTTTTGTGGTAATCGTTTTACCACAAAAGGGCAAATTGATTCATTCTATGCTTTCTTCAGTACATAAGTTTGAGAAGGCATAACTTTTCACTCCGGCATTCGATTGGGCTGAAATTTGAAATACGTGTTCTTCTCAATGCAAACCAGGTCTCATTTGTTGAAGAACGCAAATGGTTTGTTTGTACTGGAAATCATAATTCTCATTGCTAGCCTCCCACTCCATGATTTCCCTGCTTCTTGGATTAAACAATGAAGGAGCCCAATAAAGAAGAGAGGAGGACTTCATTGATCGAAGGACTAGCCTCGATTCCCTTGGATTTGGAGGTGCTCTCAGAGCACAAGTAAAACCTCTACGGTCGTTCCACCTCAAATCAAATTCTGGTTAGGACAGGATTGATCTGTTAATCGGGCAACGGGTGGATTAATCGAACGAAAAAAAAAAACATTTTTCCGTTTTATCGTGTTTTTCTTTAACAATTTCCAAATTTTCTCCTGATATTGCTTGTAATTGAAGATTCCAAAAGATCTTCAGTTCAAGCGTTCTTGATCAAGCAACTTTTAAAAATAATGATTTCGGAATGGTAAAGTAATGTTGAAAATTAGTGGGATTTTCAGTGAATAAGGGTGGAAAATGTGCACAAAAAAAGCAAACGCAAGTTTTCCCAGGTCAGCAAGGGTTTAGTTTTAAACGTTCCATTCCTGTTTTTTGCACTTAGAACATAGAAAAATTCTTATGAATCTTGAAATCTTTAGTGAAATGACGTTTGATACTTTGATCTTTGTTATCACTCTGGATGTTTTATTTCAAAACTGGCATCGTCGCATTTTCCCATGCGCCTGTTTAATTTCCTCCGTTTTATGGTGTATGAGGGGTTTGTGTGTTATTTTGTTCGTTCTATGTCAATCATTAATTTTGGTTTCAAATGGTTCAAATGGTTTCAAAGCTCTTATGCTAATTCTGTCTGAAATTTAGGCCCGAGTAGATCATACATAGACAAGATTGGAGTATATAATACGTAAAAGATTTATCTTATTTTTGAAGCATATCACGAAACCCAATACTTGAAAAGTAAAATATTGTAGCGGGTGAATGGCCACCCTGTTGGTTGGCGGGAAGCATTCGTGAGCAAACTGGAAGAAGGAGAGGAGGCGGAAGATTGACTAAAAAATCGTTTTTACCACTACCGTTGTTTTTGTGATAAAACTTGAATAAATGAAAAGTGAGTTAAGACTACGGAAACGCCTACGTATTTAGACTATCGCGGGCCGCTCCGGACAAATATGTAAGCATCATTTATGCTTTTGATCCAACAATTTCCTTCTAACATGTAATAGTGAGTAAGTGGACAAATGGAGGCTCCTTCAAACAGTAGAAAAATTGAGTTATCCTGAATTTTGTGCCTATAGTAATGCAAGCCTTGACGGATGTTTACATTCACTTTATAACCACAAATCGGGACATCAACTTGTTCGTTTTCACGCCCATTTGAGACAACTCAACGAGACTAAAAGAGTCACGAACGTAACTGGATTGGTCCATTTGAAAACATAAATCAATAATACCAATTTTTGCTTTCTAATTTTTGGGATAAACCATTTTTCAAATTCAATATGCTTTTTGCATCTTTTCTCATAGTGTTCATAAATCTTGAGAATGGGTGGATATTTATAGAATCTTGAGTTGGGTAACTCAATCTAGCGGACAACTCAAAACAACGGGATGTTTTCTCAACATCTCACATCTCAAAAATTCACCGACTTTGTAATTTTCAGCCAAATAGAACTTGACGACTCGGCAATTGACCGCGAAAAAGTACTACAACTGATCAGTTTAAATTGTATCTTCGACATTGCTTCTTATCCAAAAACAAAGAGGGATAAGCCAAAGCCCCCTCTCTGGACGGCCCCTTTGACATGCTACACAGGTTTAACAAGGTGTATTGTCAAAGGGGTATTGATTGGCGATTGACATGAGAGAGAGAGATTTATTTAAAGAAGTCTAATCTAAATAGTTGTCATATGCCTTTTGGATATAAATAACAGAAATGCTCGTTTCAACTTGGTAAACTCTTAATATTCACCTTAAAACCTTTGCTTGCCTTCGGAGAAATGCTCGGCTGGAATTTTGAGCAAGAACAGTGAAGTGGTCAATACCATATCCACTCACATGGCAAGGTGCCTGGGTACAAATGGTGCTCAACAAGTTAGGACCACGGGGTGGGCATCCGGAAGATTTTGTTGGACAAGTTAGAGCTGTCGATTAGCAAAGGTTGGATGTGAAAACTTGATTTTTTCCATAGCGCATTGTGCCCAAACAAACGGACACAGTCTGTTCAGCGGACTGTACTACCGTTTGTGCAAGGTTGCTGTGGTTGTTTTGGAATATTGCGATTACAGAATGTGAACTTGTTTGGGCACAAGTGATTAATAAACCAAAGGTCAGCTGGGGCCTGAAAATTGTCCGACAAATCATTAACCGAGTCTTGCTGATCATATGCATTGGCCATGTGGCACGATACTGTGGAATCAAATTAGGAACTTTAAATATTAAGAGGTGTTTAGAACAAGAAAGTAATAGGTACTCCCTCACTGCAATTCAGGAAGATTGTAAAATAAAGAAAATGAGTGGCATCTCCGTTGTCCCCCACTCAGTGTTAGCAGAGCACTATTAATTGCTTCCAGTAAAATTTCCTACTGTTTATGATGACCGTCCACGTTCTTCTTTGGCAAGATTCATGGTACTTGAACATAAACCGTGATGCTGTGATAGATGATAATTACCTCAGAATGCTTTTCAAATGTTCTCCATTAAGGTTTCACGACTTCAAAGCCTATTAAAGAACATATCTTTATTTGCGTTACATTAGAATTCTTGGTATGTGTGGTTCCAATCATGATATGTTTACCCCTAAAGCACCTAGACAACCCTAATACCTCATTTTTTGGGAAGAAGCTTGAATTCTTATTTAGTTCGTTTGTTTCTCTAGTTCCTCAACCATGGAGTCAATGGTCCGATTGCTCAGTTACTTGTGGAGATGGAGTCCAATCGCGAGTTCGCACATGTCTTGACACAGTTGCCAACGTCATTGTTCCGTACAAACATTGCAAGAATTCTGATGAGGTATCCACAAAAATTTGTGTCAATGACGTCCCTTGTAATGGTAAGATCATCCAATGTTGCAATCGTGCAAATTTTGCGCACACACTCTGACACGAAAGTTATGCCGCAATCATTCTTTGGATGAGATCCTAGATTTAAAAGTGCCGTGAATCATTCCTGGAACTCTAAGAGTCGTTTTGACGTCCGGTATTTTCTTCATGCATGGTTCTACCTCGCTTAAGACCACTTATGAAAAAGCAATGAATGGTGGGAATCAATTTTTACTCAATCCTGGAGAAAGGGGACCAAAAATAACTGAAATTTTGCTGTTCACCATGATTCAAGAGCTCTTTGATCACTCTTAAGTCGTTCAAATCTATTTTTACAACATTTGGTTCAAAATTACAACGGGACTTTCGTGTCACGATGTAATTTCCCTTTTCTTGAGGAATGAAGACAATATGAATTGAATAAATAAGTGATAGGCCAATTTTTTTGATTTGGGCCCACAAGTTAAGCAATATTCTATTTACTGTACGTTAGAGTGGACAACTTGGAGTGAATGGAGTTTGTGTCCGTAAGCCGTACTTTTGTGTCAGGGGGTAATTTTGAGAGCTATATTAACAGGGTGACCTCCCAATCAGCTGTTTGTTAAAGGACCCTGTTCACAACACAAGTGTCCTAGCAAAAAGGACGAGGTTGCGTCATTTTGTCTAAAATATGAGTGCGCTTTTAGGAGTCTTTTTTGGCAAAAAATAACGACTTTGAATTAAGGCATCTCTTAGGAATACTTCCATTTACTTCATAAGGTTATTTATAGTACAGTGTATTTGATTTATTTGGTTGAATCCAATAGGAGCTCAGCACAATCAGCTATTATGTGCTGAAAATGAGCCGATTTGCACAGTTGTGAATAATCAAATAATGTTCTTGTACGTTAGGGTGGACAACTTGGAGTGAATGGAGCTTGTGCCCATATGGCGTTACTGGAGTTCAAAGGAATAAAACCAGAAAGTGTATGAACGGAGACTCAGGTCAAGTAGATCCAAGTTCTTGTCAAGGAACTGCGGCAGATGCATTGCAAGTGGAAACTTGTCCACGTAAGAGTTTCACACAATGATAACTTTTCATCCTTCCTAACCGACTCAATGACTCATTTATTTGCAGCCCTGAAGTCCTGTCCTTCTGATCACCCCCATGCTTTTGCTGACGGTCTTTCTTGCTGCAAGGTATTTTACAGATCAAATATCAGTTCAGTTTGCGATGGGAATTTTCTTCAACTCAGTGATCCTTTGGAGTGCTGTCCTGACAACGAGAACATAGACTGTGCCAATGAACCAGGCCACTGCCAAGACAACGCAATTGCTTCGAGTGAGTGATTGGCAATTAAGTATTCAATCTCCGATAACGGACCACCCTAATAATGTTTGATATTTCAGCTTTCTGTCCACCTAATCCAGGGCAAGACTTGCTATGGCATTGGATTTATTCCCTTGTACTTAAGAGCAATTTCGTTTGGGATCCTTTCCCACTCATGCAGAAAATATTTTTTACTAAGCACTCTGTAAACACCAGGGTCATTAAATCGGGCCTGCATAGAGTGCCTTTAATTTTGGGGTCAATTGTGGTTTGTAATTAGATGGGCCAAATTAATGTTCATTGTTTTCATTGAAGTTAGCTGTGGATTGAAAATAAGCAATGTGTTGATGTGGGCAATAAGTGCCAAGGTTTTTTTCCAAAAAGTTAATGTTAAAATGTCATAAAATGTTATGATTTGCCATGCTTTTTTTCAACGCTGAGACCAGGGATGGAGAGGAATGTGTAATTGTAATTGCAATTACAATTTCGTAATTTCAATGACATTTTTGGGCCAAATATCAAGAAGTGCAATTGATTACATTTATGGCCATTTAATTGATATAATTGACGAAGTTTCAACGACAAATGACCAATCACTTTTCAAAATCTTACCATTACTAACTGACAACAAAGACGAAGTTGACATTGGGGAAAGCATATCTTTTTTCGTCATTTTTATGCCTCTTACAAATAGTTCATGTAATAATTCCCACCTGAGCCATCACTTTTAAACCAGAGGAGCTTTTGACTACGATTTTGGTTTCTGGGAGTCAAGCCTTTTACGTCCAAGGTTGGACGAGCACTGCGCACATAAAGTTAAAAAAATATCAAGTTTTGTGAATAAACTGCGTTTTTTAGAAAGAAAAAAATGTCTTTTGATTGATGACAAGGTAACAATTTTAACATCTTAGCCCATTCAAAAGCTTTGGTTCTATTTAAACACTCTTTCAGTTGAACCTTTCATTATAACTAAAAAATTGTAAGTTTATTTATCTTTTTATTTGTTTGGCAAGGCAAAAGCGCGACATAAAATTGTAATTGAAGTAAATTACATTTTCGGACGACGATGCAATTGCTAGTAGTAGCTGACACTGTAATGGCCTTCCCGCTTAACTGTTTCACCGCTTTTGCTCTTTCTCCAGCCAATCCGGTTTGAGAATCCCAACCTACTTCGAACGCGTTGATCGGATCATAAGATCAAGTGGTTAAGTGGTGAAGCAAATAAGCCACGAACATATCTATCGGCTTTTGTAATGAAATGCATCTTTTGACGGAGTAATTCTTCAAGTGATTGATCCAACAACTCTGGCTGAGACACCGTCTTTAATAAAACAAGAAGCACTGGAATCATGGAGTGGGAGGCCAGCAATGAGAATAATGATTTCCAGTAAGAACAGTTCAATTACGTTCTTCTGCAAATGAGACCTTGCCTATGTTGACAAGAATACGTATTTCAATTTTAAGCTCGATCGAACGTCGGAGACAAAAGTTATGCTCACTCAAAGTTCAGTGCAAATCCTACCGAGAATGAATGAACTAGCCCTTTTGTGGTAATCGTTTAACCACAAAAGGGCGAGTTCATTCATTCTATGCTCTCTTCAGTTCATAAGTTTGAGAAGGCATAACTTTTCACTCCGGCATTCGATTGGGCTGAAATCTAAAATTTTAAAATACGTGTTCTTCTCAATGCAAGCCAGTCTCATTTGCAGAAAAACGCAAATGGTTTGTTTCTGCTGGAAATCATTATTCTCATTGCTAGCCTCCCACTCCATGATTTCCGTGCTTCTTGAATAAAATCTCACAACTCTGAGATACTCTTAAATGTATCTATTTATATTGTAAAAGTTTCTTGCTCGCTCTATGCAAATTCATTCTTTACAATTCATTTAAAATGATGTTCATGATGCTTTTGTTGACTTTTACGTTCACTAAAATCAACATCTCGATTTTAGACCTTGGTTGCGAATAAGAAGCACATACAAGGATGAACAGTGCCGAAATATGCCTTTCTTCTCAAAATCTCTTGACCTTTTGTCCTTCGCTTCTGATAGCATGTACTTTGGCTTGGCATTAGTTTTGATACGAGTGGTGACTTTTGAGTCAAAATATAGGACTCGAGTTAATTGGCCTTAACAATAATTGAAAGCAAAAGATTACAATCCGTCATTTTTCAGGTTGCCATGACCATTGAACAACTGCAGAGTAGCAAATTCCTTCTTCAATTATTTATTATGAGTAGGGTTGAAGAAAATAGGCAGTTTTGTCGTCAAGCGGGAAATCTAGACATTTGAAAAAGCTTGTTCGCTCTTGCTTTTCGCTTGTCAGCGATAAGCTAACATGGGGTTGCAACGTCTGGAAATTCTGCTTGACTCCAAAACTGCCTATTTTCTTCAGCCCTAAATTTATGCGCCTAAAGCTCTTTTCTGACTAGTTTTTTTCTTCGTTTATTACTTTTCTTGTTGCCTGTACAACTTTTCAAACTTCGTTTTTGTCACATGAGACATCTTTGAGTGATTCGCATTTTTTTAATATTCGCTCGAATAACAGTACAATGATTTCAAGTCTCTTAACGATAGGTCAGGTAGCTATTAGCCGCTAAGTAAACGTTTGCCGTATGTTTTTTTTCAAAAAGGAAAGGGAATAAATCCAAAATTGTTTGTGTGCATATAAAGAGCCACACGATCTGGCAATAACGGTTTGATCAGTACACCTGGATTACACTCATTGGCTAGTGCATCCTCCTACTGTGGAGATGATTTGAATGGAGAATTACTCAAGTCACTGGATGTGACTCTGTTGGAAGCCTTCAGAGGGACCATTTCTACTTTCCCGTTCAATTCATGGATAGGTTTGGAAAAGACCTTGTCTGCAACGTGCTCGGGTGTTGCTTGTATTAATAAGTCACAAGTTGTGTGGCAAGATGGATCCAGGATCACGGCTATTCCCTCAGATGTGGCTATTAACTTGGCTGCTACTTCAACATGTGCTAAACTGACGATAACAAATACCAATCCCCAGTTTACCATCACCACAGAACCTTGTGCCAATACCCTAAAAGGGGTTTGCCAGATCTCCTGTCGACTAACAGGTACATTTACTTTTTGTCTATGATGTAAATGTTTGGCCGGGTAATTCAAATGTTAAACATACGGAAAGAGCACCATTGACTAGCTTTTATTATTTTGCTTATGCTCTTAACTTTATAGAGCATGTCTAATCCTCACTTACATGACCCGATCGTGCTGATATATATTGGAACGATGAAGTCGAGGAAGTAAAACCATTCCAAAATTCCATGCGAATATTTGGCTGTTATGAAAGTTCTAACATTTGATTTGAGTTTGTACCTGGCAAGCGCTAAGGTTTAAAAACTAATCTAAAAGGTGCGGAATTTAAGTCTGACGCAACTTTGGCTGAACAACTGCCGCCAGATTTCATTTAAAGTTTGTTCACATACTAGCATAAGACAATCAAAGTGGCTGAAATAAGTGCCTTCCAACTTTCTGATTGGTGGCTTCGAAAATTCGAAAACGGACATAACATTATTATGTCCCTTGGAAATGCAAATCCGAAAATGTCTGAAATTATGAAAATGAATCCTCAAACTCTCAGATCTATTCAGCGGGCCCTTACTGAGACTCTCGAAGTCGCTAATCTGACAAAAACAGAGGTGCTGAATTTGTCGCAAAATGCACCAAATTGTGCATCATGTCGAGTTAGAGGGCTAACGGAGAAACGTCACTCCAGTACAGTCAGTGGAGATTTGTTTTGAACACACTTCATTGATCTGGCAGAAAGGGTGTCAAGTGACTTAATTCGTCAAACGTTGCTCTTGTTTGACCAAAGCAGTTGAATCAGCAAGTTTGCCACTGACTCCCTAAAACACAAGTTTGGGTTGTGAATCACATAACTTGTGTCAAAGTGTTCAACGTCAAATTCCATCACACACACAGTGTGACTCATGAATGGAACGGCCGAAAGTATTTAATTAAATATAAAAATATTTAATTTAAATATTTTACCGTATTGAGCACTTTTTAAATATTTGGGCTTTTTCATTCAAAACTAAAGGAAAATTCCCTTTGTTTCTTTGATTTATATCAAGAATCATCATGATTTCCGCATATTTTTTGAAATATTGGCAAACAATCTGACCTTCCCAAAGCAATATTTTCAAAATCTCCCTTTTTAACTATTAAGACATTTTTTGAGGTGAATAGTCAACAACTAAATTGGGAAAATATTCTGCAAGGGAAAGAAATATTTGGTCGATTTGGCTTTGAAAATTACATTGTTGAGTGTTCAACCAAATCTTGGCCAATAACATTTTGATTAAATCTAGGGTAAAAATAAAGACTGTCAAGAATAACCAATTTTAACTACATGGTATGAATGTTTTCCACCAAAGATTTGTCTACCTGCATTTTCGTCGTTGCAAAATTTTCATCAAAATTTGGATTTTGAATACAGAAGAAGCTCTAAAAATACCAATTTATTTCCCCCTGAATACCTACAAATTTAAATATTTTTTAAATATATGTGTGCTTTTTAAATATTTTCTTAAATATTTGGGTGCTTTTTAAATATTTTCTTAAATATTTGGGTGCTTTTTAAATATTTTCTTAAATATTTTGATGTTTTTTCCTTAAATATTGTTTGAATATTTGGCCTTGAAAATTAAATATTTTTTGGCTGCTCTGCTCATGAATATTTTCGATGTGTCTTTTTTCTGTTAGCCCTCTACGTCGAGTCAAAGACCTAGGTATTACCGGCAGTAGCGAGGTTTACATAAGGTCGAGTAGAGCCATTGCCACGGAACTGGAAGTTGATCCTTAAGCAGTCTTTAGAAAAGATCTCATCCATGCATATCCTGATAGTCTTTTTGTCAACCTCCACCTCCTTATCAATAGTTCTCATTGACTTAGGACTTTCCTCTTATTTTTTTTAAATGTGCGCCAATCCAGCTCCTAAATATTGCCCAAGCGACCATCCATTCGTGGCAAATGATGGCAAGTCTTGTTGTTCGGACTTTAATAAGAAGCTTGACCTTGATACGGATCCCAAATGCGATGGAAATGTGCTGTCTTTTAGTGACCCAGGCATTTGTTGCTTCGACTCTGTTCCATGTACTGATCAAGTTAATGGATGTCAGAACTCTGAAAATGCTAGAAGTAAGCCGAAAGTTCAAGTGCCCTGCAATTTGGATGTACTTATCAAGCCATTGCTCCTGCAGCTTTTTGTCCAGCCAATCCAAACCTTCGTCGGTCTGGTAATATGGCGATCAGATGGGACAATGAAACTCCGATGTACTTTTATGAAGCTCAAGAGTATTGCGCAAATGCTTATAACAGTGCCTTACCCTCGATGAAATCGCCATTTGATATCGAATATATTCAGCATTTTGTCGGTGAGTGAGACAGTGTGGATTCGTAGTACATTGATCGTGTCGATGTTGTTCCTATTTCAACAGTTACACCATTCTGTTGCACTACAGTACAGGTCTATTTACGTTTTTCTACAGGAACAAGACGCTTTTTTGTCAATGCTAGATTTCCTCCGGGAATCTCATGCAGTGGAGACACCTGCTACAGCCTTTCAAGTAATGTCTCTTGGGCAGATGGATTGCCATTTGAAAAAATTTTGCCAAACAAAATCGATATTTGGGCATACTCTCATGTTTTGACCCTTAACCTTCCCTCATTGAAAAATGACATTCAATATTGGGGAGTTCAAAAGGCGGAAAAGTATAAAGTGAACTGTCAATTCCCTTGCAGTTTAGGTGAGTATGGAAATCTATAACTACTCTGATGGAAAGTGTAACATCGTTCTTGTAAAACTCTTCACAAATCAAATTACACAACCATTACGCGTGTACCGAGCAGGTCCAAAAGTGTCTTTCCAATAACACCACAGGAATGAGAGGTCGAATATTACGAATATTATAATCAGAGGGGCTTAACCTGCGTTCTGAGAGCGCCTTCAAGTCCTTAGAAATTGTTCGAACCAAGAAGGCCGATACTCTTCTTTTTCGAGCTCCTTCGTTGTTTTGTTCGCTTGTAGGGAAAAGTATATTAAAGCAGATCAATAAGCAACGGTAAAACAAAATTGGGAAAGCCACCCTCGATCAAATCTGTGTTCATTGGTTGTCCAGATCTAACAGCAGTAATTTGTTGGTAGATCAAATTTGATAAAACAATATATTTGATATGCACCATTTGCAATTTGAGTTTGTCTTGTTGGGTCTCTAGTTAGTTATTTTTGTGCACGAGGTTATGTATAGTATTTGTGATTAGCTGAGAATTTCATTATGGCCACGAGGGTCTGTCTATAAATGTCATCTATCTTCCTTGCTTTTTTCGAAGCTAATGTGATGGTCATGCAATGGTCATTATATCCTAGTAATTTGCTGAAATGAACAATTACGTTCAGTGATTCCTTTGCAAGATTGTGATAACTCCTTGCTCAAAAATTTGTGCAAGTTGAAAACAAAAAATATTGCACATATGGTCAAAAGCAAAAATCGTTCTCACAATCTGATTTACAATTCAAGGGAAATGTAGCTTTCTACAAAGACCTAATATGTTGCCCTGACCTTTCTTTGCATTGACAAATCATTTTTGAGTACGCAAATATCGCCATGCGGTGATTTCAATCCTAAAAAGGCAACATGCAAATAGATCAACAAGGCAAACTCCTTCTTTATCTAGCGATGTTATGTTTGCATTTTTTCAAACCTTGTTTGAGAAAGGGGATTTTCTATTTAGCTACTCCGAACTGCCCAGCTGGATATCCATTGGCCATCGGTTTGGGGGGTGCCAAGTGCTCACGGAATCCATGGAAATTGAATGATACAAGTGTCCACCCAACTTGTGATGGATCAAAACTGAAGATGGATGACCCTATCGAGTGTTGCCAAGATTGCATTGATTGTCCAGGGAGCTTCACCAAATGCCAAAATTCTCCAGCGAGTGAATGTAATATTATCACTAGGACCCGGAAAAATATTTTAGAAAAGTGCCAAAAATTTTGATAAACATTTCTTCAAAATCCCAAAATATTTGAAAAATGAGCCGGATATTAAAAAAAACTCTTTTACAGCTTTTGGTATTTTTTCTATGTGAACCAATTTACCTGAAATTCTTTGGTAAATTTCATGTGAAAATCATCTTATTGATTGAACCATAGAATTTTCAATGTGTCCAAGTACACGGTGAAGTTTTTGCGAAAATGATAGTACTGGTGGTGGCGAATGTTCAATTTTCGTACAAATACCCTATTCTAGACATTTTTCTATGTTTGGCTAACCCTAATGCGCATTGAAAATTCATTTGTTTTGCCCAAATTTTCCTGCAATATTTTTTTGCCTAAATCATAGAAAAATATTTCATTTTTTCAACCTCGAAACAGCCACAATATTTGAAAAATCGGGCAAACGGGACATTTTCAAAAATATTTTGTTTAACAAAATATAGTTCTGGGCCCTATTTATCATCTTTTTCAGGCAATGGCGTTGGCAAGGGATTGATCTTTATTACCTTTCAGGGTTTTGTTTCGGTCACCCAAATGCATCACGTTATGGACCCACGGGTTTCATTTACTTACCATCTCAGGGTAAACTGAATCGAACCGAGGCTGGAAAAGCATGTCATGCGGCAGGTGGAAGGTTACCCATATTGAATTCGGATGCAAAATTTAGGGGACTGGAAAACTTCTTGTACTCAAGAGGCGTTCTTGGTATCACATTTTCTAACAAAGTCATGATTATGAATGCACAGTTTATTTTCGATTGGGTTTTTATAGTGACTGTTTGGATTGGATTGGAATCGTCATTTGCCGAGTCTTGCTCTAATGAGGCGTGCATCAATTCCACTATTCTGGAGTGGTCAGATGGATCGAGGGTAGCAAATACCGGACCCACGCAATTGACAATTGGCGTAGAACGATGTGTCAGGTTTGATCAAGCATCACTTGTTATGACATCGGTCGCTTGCTCTAACAAATATGATGTTGCTTGTGAGGTTGATTGTGATCAACGTGAGTCATACCTAAGGTCGTCTTAAAAATCGGATGGTGTAAAACACTGATCTGTTGATTTAGAAACCGTCCCTTGTCCCATGGACCATCCATTCCCAATTTCCAACGGAAGATTTTGTTGCAATGATTACAACAAAAAATTTGATGCAGCCACTAATGATCTTTGTGATGGAGCAGCCTTTACTAACGAGGATCCGAAGGAATGTTGCTCAGATCCAATTCCTTGCCCAAAGGATCATTGCACTCTAAATACTTTAAACAAGGGTGAGTATAATACTACACGAACAGAGCGTTCGTTCATCATAATAGTAAAGTTATTCATTTGTGTCGACAGAGTTTTGCCCTCGATATCCGGAGAGCACACGCTATGGCCACGCCACGTTCCGAATGATTGGAGCTTTCAGTTGGAACAATGCAGTCACTCAATGTCAGAGTCAATTCAATGCTTCTATCTTGAGTTTGGACCATTCCCAGGTGGTTTCTTATTTGCTCAGTCAATCGCAACTCGCTGGGATAAAAGTGTGGACAAATTTTCGATCCGAAGCTGGTCGACACGACCTCTGTGTTCTATCCCAATGTTTCGATAAAGAGAGACGATTTGTTTGGGGCAATGGAAGGCCTTTTATTCGATTTCCCAGGTTTGATTTTTACGTTGACGTGCTTGGAGAATGGCCATTGATTGTTACATCAAATACAAAATTCATGGATCAAGAGGTGCCTACCTGTGCTTATCAATCTGTGTGCCAATTGGAGTGCTCAATCTGTAAGATCTTGAAAGTCTTTTAACTGTAAGCCCTTGGTCCAATGTGCTTGCACCATTTGTTCCAGCTCCTGCATTGTGCCCTTCGGATTACCCATTTGCCACTGCTCGAGGCCATCAATGCTCCAAGTATTACGAACGAAAAGATTTGAGTGGGGTTCCTTGCGATGGAGGCTTATTAGAGAAAACAGACCCGATTGAATGTTGCATCGCTTGCGTTCCTTGTCCAGTTGATGATCGACCCTGTATTGATGCAGTCAAAGCACAGGGTGGGTGTTGTTCAAATGCTTCCAAGAGTAACGTGGCCAAATGGAATAGAGATCTTGATTTCTATAATTACAGAGTATTGTCCTACCAACCCAACCGCTATTCGCTCAAGCAATAATGTCGGGTTTATAAAAGCGAATCGAACGGCTGGATTTATTAGTTGGTTGCAAGCACAACAATATTGTGCAGATAAATACCAAGCCCATCTGCCTTTCGTTAAAAACATGCAGGATAAGATAATTTTAACCAGATTCTATGGTAAATTTTTGACGGCAGGAAAGGATTGAGACCGCATGAAAAACTACAGATTTTGTTACAGTTGCGCATACTCGGTTTTGGCTAGGCGGAATTGCCACTTACGAAGCATTTGGTGCCACAGCTTGTCAACCCCCAAATGAGTGCTCATGGTTGGATGGATCAAGTGTGGATCTCAGTTTGTACAACAACCTATTTGACGTTATTGTTGGATACAAAACATTGAGTTTTAGAACAAATTATTTCGTTAACCATGTATATATTGTGAAACAGTCGCATATACCAACGGAGTTAGTGTGTCAAACAAGCTGTAGTTTCTATCAAGGTGAATTAATGAAACAAACCGTCCAAATTGAAGACATAATTATAATAGCTCATGTTTCTGTTCTTTTCCAATCCCAAAATTCAGACCGACAAGCATGCCCAACGACCCATCCATTTGCCTTTGATAACGGGCAAAAATGTTGTGCCCACTTCACTCAAACCACCTCAAACGGTTGTGCTGGAGATCTCTTGGATTTTGGGGATCCCCCAGAATGTTGTTCTATCAGTTCCACTTGCTCTGATTCGGTCAGGGGATGCAAAACTCACCCGAGTCAAGCTCGTAAGATTTACATTTGATCTTGCTCTGATTCTAGAAGACTTGAAATACGTTGGCAATTGGGCACTGCTTTTTATTCTAGTTTTGTGTCCACCGTTCACAGAAGCATTGAGAATGGGTAAGAAGGCTTATGAGACCATTTCAGCGCCTTTGCAGACCTACGACGAAGCAAAAGCCACTTGTGAGGCCAAGGGCGGCTTCTTGCCCATAGTGAAAACTATGAAGGACTTCGAAAATCATGTTTTTGCAAATTGGCTCAAAGGAGGTGAGGCAAAAAGAGTTTCTAATTCAGCAGAAAGCAGACTTATGTTTTCCCTAATTTTAGTCCTGAATTACCGATATTGGACTTCCCTCAAACAAAGTAACAACCCTCAAGCGTGCTCAAATGCTGCTTGCAATGCCCAAGATATCCAATGGGCCGATGGTTCGCAATTCGTGTATGAGGATCTGAACAAGCCAATCACTGGACGGACAACGAGCACATGTTTCGCGATTAATTCTAATATGCTTATACCATCGCTAGGAGGACTCGTTGGATTTGATTGTACCGCGAAACTAAGTGTTATTTGTGAATATTCTTGCACTTGAATAAAAACGTCTTTTACGCTTTCATTTGTTGTTAAACTTGGTACATTTGTGATTCTTTCAAACTCTATGCGTCTTTTCCGATAATAGTAGTTTGTTTAGCCAAGAACTATTGTGCTTGAGCATATAGTATAATCCAGAAAAAGCGGTTGGACTGAAATGAAATTCGTATTTGTCCAAAAGTTCTCCTCGATTCCAGTCAATCCAAGTGAAATTTATAGGAGGGCAACCACAATCAGCTAATCCTGTACATGCTAAACCACTCACATACTATGTAGCTCCCACAAAAAAGGCACTTCTCGAATCCAAGGTTGTAATTAAAGATGAGGAGTTGGTGATTAACAGACTGCTAAACTATTTTCAGGTATTGTATATGATAACCAGGGCCACCAAATTTATGAAAAAAAATCGCCAATAAGTTTATTATTTTTGATAGCTTTTTTTGAGAAATAATGTAACAAAATTGGATTTTTTGCTAATTTTTATAAACACTTTTCTCACTTTATTGCCTTAAAAACTATTCTTTTCTCATACTCGCAGTATCTACATTTTATTTCACGGGCAGAAAACGGTCCTAAAGTCTTTTTCACAATCTTTTGTCACAATTGTTGCCAAAATAACGGCTTCTATTCCTATTTTGATTTTGACATCTTTTTTGTAGATCGTTCTCAACAAAACAGGCATTTTTTCTACCCTTTTCGAAAATTTCCCAATTTTTGTAATTTTGGGCAAAAACTACTTTTTTTTGTTATTACAAAGTAAAATGCCATTTACAACTATCTAGTGGGCCTGATGATAACCTAAATATGCTTAATAACAAATGAAATACATTATATACCATTGCTTCTTTATCCTGAATTTTACGTAAAAAGTAACTTTTTGTATGTCATTTTCAATGAAACAGACAATTTTCACCATTTTTTAAATTCTTCCCTCATTAATGTGATTTTGGAAAACATTGCAGATCGTGTTAATTACATTGTAAAATATAATTTACAGCTATCTGATGGCCCTGACGAAAACCATTGTCAGTAGATTTCAGCCGCATTTTTATGAAAAATAGGGTGTCCAAGCAACCCCACAGTTGTGAGACGAGAGCTCATTTCATAAGAAGATCTAACTTTTTATTGACTTCATTACTCTTTTTTTGAGACAAATAAGACGGCAAGTGGAAATATTTTTATTGTGTTAAAAAAACTTTCACGCGATCAAAAAATCGAGATTGCGTGGTGCTGAATCATCAAAATAAAGTATGAAAGTTCGTCTGAGAGGTCTTGGAGAAATGACACTGAAATTATTCGCGAGTCACCAAGCCCTGTACTTGAAATTGTGTATTCCAACATCAAGGGAGAGTTTACGGATGCTTTGTGGATTTTTCAAAAGCATTCAACAGGGTGGACCAAACGCGGTTGTTTCTCAAACTCCAACTCTTAGGAATATGTGTCCTGCTAGCCAAAATCTATGCAGGACTCAAATGCTCCATTCGTTCTTCTCTTCAATCTTCTTCTTCAATTCTTCTTCTCTTCTCTTCCTCAATTTTTATGTTTCCGATCTGCCTTAAGCCCTTACTCACCAAGGATCCACAATCAACCAAAGTTCCATTCAATACTTCCAATATGCAGACGACGTGGTTCTCTTGGCTGATTAAGCCGTGGAATTGCAAAATGCCATCAATGCTCTCCACGGTTATCGCCAAGAGAACGGCCTTCAAGTCCACACCATCAAGACGAAGACCACGGTCTTCCATAAAGGTCGTTTACCACCCACGTCAAGACTTTCAACAATGTCGGTTTCACCTTTACCACCCAACTCTCCTTCACTAATCGCCTTAAATCAGCAATAACCAAGGCCAGGGCCAGGATCAGATACATTTGCAATAGTCTGCCTATCAAGAATCTTCCTCTACCAATAGTACTTCAACTCTTCCGGACTTTCATCACCCCCATCTTCCTCTACGGCCTTCACCACTGGCTTCGCCCAGGTCCACCCAAAACGCCCTCAAAACCTTCACCAAATTCCTCAAATGATACCTCTGCGTGCCCCAATATGCCAATAATGCATGGACGCATTTCCTATGCTAAACTGAGTCCTTCACCACCGGGCTGGCAAGGTTCGTGTCCAACAGTGTCAGGAACCTTACCTATCTGGAGACAATGTTTAGACACATGCTGTCATTCCCGATCAAGGACTGGACAACACCTTATTGCCCTTGGCCAGACATCCATTTGGAATATTGATCGCGCTAGAGCGCTATTTATTATAGCGCTCTAGGTCGCGCACCTTCATCCGGCTTCCTGCCCAATTCCATCAACGACTGAAACCGACGAAGGATCTGTTCAATCTGACTCACCCACTCTAATAACCAAGATTTTCATCCGTCACTATCGTTATGTATTAAGGGGACAGCATTGGTAAGTTAGATGGTGTGTATGATTAGGTTCCAGGCTTGCTCTGCATATGCACGAATCAGCGGTCCTTAAATGGAAATCCTTTCTCGTGCAGTTTACTTGATGATCAGAGTCACAGACTTCGCTTATGATACAAGCTCTGTAATTTGGGTTGGAGGATATATTACCAATTTTTAACGGGTGCTCCGGAACCACGTTGATTCTCTCTCAATTCCGATAGTACTGTCCGATTTAAGATATACGGTATACCAAACATCTCGAATTGGGTGGCATGTAGAATTCCCAAGCCAGCTATGGCGTCCACTCGTTTTTCCACGGCCCACTTCAAATAATGCTCGAGAGCCACAGTGCCTGCTATTGGGATGAACGGTAGGGCAGGAACCCCTGAAAGGGGTGGACACGAACTCCGATTTTTGAAAAAATGGTATGAGGCCGAGGCTATATTTTGAAACAACGTCATTTATTCCTTATTAACGGTTAACTGTTGAACATGTGTCTTGAAAGATGTCATGTCAGCAAGCTGAATCAAAAGTGGTCGTCACCCCGGTGATCAGCGGTTGTTCTTTATCAGCTATCTCCATGGATCGAGCCAGTGAACAAATAAGTTTAATGTACCATATTCATATTCCAATAACTATTATTGCGTCAAGGTCTCCCATAATTTGGTAAGACTATCGTTTTAGCCATCTGACCACTTTATTTTACTTTCCTTCCCATTCACTTATATTATAAAACATTCATTTCAGTCACAAATAAACTATCAAGAATTAAAGTTCTTTAGTCTTGTCGACCCACTCCACTTTCCACATCTTGGATGGTGTTGATGGTTATTGGAGACCTGAAGCTCAGTCTCGTCAAAGTGACAAATTATAACCAGTGCGCCTAAAAACATCATTATACAGCCTCAGAAATGTCATCCCGCGAACAATATCATGAAGTTGCAGGAGCAACAGGCACCCGCACAAAGCAAAGTACAATCCAACAATTGAATATTCAATACGGCAGTCATCTCCAAGAGCTACAAGACGCTCGTGGAGAGAGAACGGAGGATGAGTCAATCGAAGAACTCGTTCAAATGGCTGCCAAACTCAAAGCAGCCTCAAAGATATTCAACATCTCGGCAAAGGACCTCATGGAAAGATACATCAAGATTGGAAGCATGGCCCAAGCCAACGAAGTACGACTCGAGAGGACAAAGAACAACAGGTTCTCTCGAGAATATCTGGAATCCATCAACAGAGATTTACAATTGGAGGGAGCAGATCAAATGTCAAACATCACCCAAACTACAAGAACTAGCCAAATGTCTCAAGCAGACCAAGAACAAAGGAGACGCGACCTTTTTACTGAACTCCAAAAGACTAGGGCCGTTCAACATTATGAAAAGGAACACGATCGTCTAGAGCTTGAACGTCAGAAAATTGATAGAGAGAAACGTCAAAGCCAAGAAACCTTGAATAACCAAATGGAGGAACGAGACTCTCAAATTAAGGCTGAACAGAGACGTCTGGAGAGGGAGAAGAAAGAACAATTGATCGAAGTCGAACTAGCGTCTATGTCCCAAACAGAAGATCAGTTAAGGGCCCTAAATGAAGAAGAGGTAGACACACAAAATCATTTCAATCAATTCCAATTGGACGGGCCAGACCGCATCCAGCCTTGGATAAGGCGATCAGACTCGATGTCTCAATCAAAAAACCCTCATCAGTCTGGCTATGCCACAA
Source organism: Tigriopus japonicus (assembly GCA_010645155.1). Classification (NCBI taxonomy): domain Eukaryota; kingdom Metazoa; phylum Arthropoda; class Copepoda; order Harpacticoida; family Harpacticidae; genus Tigriopus; species Tigriopus japonicus. The sequence continues at coordinate 191,156 of JAAGOF010000041.1, read as the reverse complement.
ACACAAGAGTTCCCGACACTCAAACCATGAGCGCTCACGCCACGGATGATACCAATATTTTCAGGCCTAAAAGAGACATCATTCGCCATGATGAAGGGTATCAAATGCAAGCAGAAGCTACGGCCTGTTTAGCCACCGAGAGTAGGCCCAATTTCTTGCAAGATAGACAAAACTATGTACCAAGATCCGACGTGCAAATGCCCATCAATAATGCATGGAGCCAATCTGTTCCAGCCGCCATGGGAGCGTCAGACTACCTCATGCGCAAAGAGTTGTTCGAGAAATCTTCGGACCCCTTTGCTGGAGCAGGTCAGGAGGAACGATTTTTTACTTGGTCGGCATTGTTGGAAAATCGTACGAGGGGCTTGCAACTCACGGCAATGGATCATATTAGCATCTTGAAGGCCAATACCGTTGGAGAAGCAAACCTACTCGTGAACAACTACCTTGCAGCAGCCGCATCAGATCCAAACTATGCTCTTCAATCGATTTGGAATAAACTCCGCGAAAGATATGGGACAAGTGAGAACATCGCTAACAATCTGAGGGCAAAGCTTCATCAGTTTCCCATCATGAAATCCGACTCCACACTCGGCACTAAATTGAGGGACCTCGAGGACTTGTGCGTGGTGATCAACGCCCACCTGAGAGTGGTTCCAAGCCTCCAGAGTCTTAACTACGGGGATGGCCTGCGACCCATAAAAGACAAGCTACCAGATCACTTGCAAAATAGGTGGCGGAAGGTCGGAACAAGATACAAGACTAAGCATGGAGGCCAGCATCCTCCCTTCGTCCAATTTGTTCAGTTTCTGTCCGAATTAGCCAATGAATTCAATGATCCAAGCTTCTTCCAATCAGCCAGTCCATCTAGAGAGTCCTCGAACAAAGTTGCCATGGTGACACTCGAAGAAAATAAATCGTCTCAGAGTTTTCTCCTCGCCAATTCTAAGCAAGGTTCTAAGGCACCAGTCCCTGCTTACTCCGAAGCCGAGCCACAAATTAAGAATTGTGTGATTCACCACCCTTCCAAGCACGGGACTGGTCGGTGTCATTCATTTGCCTCGCTTCAGATCGACGAACGGCGAAAAATTGCTCGGGAAGAGGGCCTCTGTTATCGCTGCCTTGGTCAACACACTTCTGAGAGATGTTCATCTGCGCTCTTGTGTTCACACTGTCAATCGCCTTCCCATCACTCGTTATTGCACCAAGAAGTACGCGCAAACTCCAACAACGAGGGATTAAGAAAGCAGTCCGATCATAATAGGTTAGACAAACCAAATAGCTTTTACAGTCAAGGGAACCAATCTCAAGTTCTTGAACAGAAAAGCAAAATATCTTTATGCAGCAATATTTGTGGGACATCCACCCAAAGCAAAAACTGCAGTAAGACTCTGTTGGTGGACATTTCCTTACCTGGCATCACCAAGACCAAACTGCGATGCTATGCTATCTTAGACGAGCAATCGACCACCACGTTTGCGGACGAAAAAGTGTTTGAATTCTTCAAACTCACCTACCCTATGCAATCTTATACCATTTCAACCCTCAGTGGACATCGTTACCCACAAGACGGCCGCGTGTTAGAAGGATTGAGTGTCAGAGGTGTTGGGGAACTTAGAGCATTCAACCTTGCCAAGACGTTCGAGAATACAATGATACCAGACACCAGGAATGAGGTGGCTACCCCTACTACAGTTCTAGGCCACCCCCACGTCGCCAAGTATGCTGCTCATTTCCAGGATTTGGACCATACTGCGGAAGTTTTACTTCTTATTGGCCGCGATTCTGGTGATGTTATGAGAACAACAACTTATGGTGAACATCATCCTTTCGCCCACCACACATCCCTTGGGTGGGCCTTGGTGGGACCGGCTTGCACTATTGACCACGAGGACAGTGAAAACACCAGAGAATTCCGTATTATGCACAGTTCCGTACAATGCAATCACGAACACTTTAAAGCTTTTCACTCTTTCCACAAGCCACAGAGGCGGAATATCCCCTTGAATCCCGAGGAGGTATTTCAAACTAGTCCCGATGACGAGTTCGACGCCCATAGTCAAGAAGACAAGAAATTTCTTCGCGTCATTGGAAACGGCATTCACGTTAATGCTGAAGGGAACCTTGAGACTCCGTTGCCATTCAAGGAGGATATTCCAACTATGCCAAATAACCAGAGGGCCGTTTACCTAAGAACAAAGGCTACATTGGACAAGCTCAAGCGCGATCCACTAAGACTCAACCAATGCACCAGTGCCATGGGCAAGACCTAAAAGTTAAAACGTGATAAATCCCTCCTCTGAAAGGCCTTTTGCCAAAATGAGAACAGAATTGATTAGGTTAGAGACATATCTAAGTCATCAAACAATCACTCTCAACATTGGTTGACAAAATGCCGAGCATTTTACGATCAAAATGATAGTGATGATATCACTTTTCCTCACACTCCAGCCTCAGCTGCCGCGTCTCGTCTGCCTTTGAGGAGAGAGCGAGCAATTTTGAAATTTCCCGCTAAGGTAACGGAGCGCAGACTGGCAGATGGGCAAAGTAGGGCTGGACTGTGAAGAAGCGTAATATCATCGCTATCATTTTGATTGTAAAATCCTCAGCATTTTGTCAACCAATGTTGAGAGTGATTGTTTGATGACTTAGATATGTCTCTACCCTAATCAATTCTGTTCTCATTTTGGCAAAAGGCCTTTCACAGGAGGGATTTATCACGTTTTAACTGAAGCACTCTCGCTTCTTCCGAGCTAAGACAGGCGGATTGAAGTTGGGGTGGTGGCTCCAGCGGTAAGAAAAGAAAACGCTTGCGATTACAGTGTCCCATTCCCAAATATTTTTAAGCGTATTTATTATTAATTGGACAGTGCTTGTCCAAGTCGCCTTTATTTTGCTCCAGGTTCCTTTGGCGACAGTTTTGGAAATCCACATTGCAATTCCGATTCAAACAAGGTGAAGCCGAAGCACTGAAAAATTCGAAGAAAGCTAACCAAATTCTTCAGGGAGATCTTTGGGAATAGATATTCAATTTTGGATCAGCCTCTATTCGCGATCAATCAGGTTCAGGTGGGTCAAGAATAAGTGTTAGCTCGAAAACGCAATCCTTAGGTAATTAAACGTGTTTCACCCTTTCTAGAATTCATCCATTTATCTTGAATTCACACTCATCATAACGAACTTTGTGAAAGATCAGGATTTTAGACTTTTCATTTATCTGCAAGCCAGTATCATTACTGAATATCGTAGGGCAATCCAGTTGGATCTGCAGGCCTTTTTGGGAGAGTTGCCTTGAAGGCACAAGTCGTCAGCATATATTCTGTATTATATCGTACGGTCCTGTAACTTTGCTCCAATTGGTTCCAAGGGGACGGGTAGATCGTAGAGAAAGAGGTGAAATGGAGAGGACTCAATAAATCACCTTGAAGGACTCCATTGGTAGTTTTCATCGGGGGACTTTTCTTCTCCCCGCTAGTAACTTAGAAATTGGTGCCTCGGATCGAATAAAAGAGAAGTTTTCATAATGATGAGGGAATCCCCATGGTCTGAAGCTTCAGGTATAGCTTAGTCCTTTTGACAAAATCAAACACCTTCCGAAAGTCTATAAATGCTACTACGTACGTTCAAGTCAAATTAGGAAAAAATAAATTTAATGCAATGCAATGATGATGGATAATTGCAATTTTTTTTCGCATGTGGGTTTTTATCAAATTTCTTATCTGCAATCCCAGTGTCTATTATTTGAATGGTATTATGATAAAGAGAAGCATCGGCATTCACCATTGCATTGAAGGGTGGACAATGTGCGCGTTCCTATTTTTTCTTCTGCGTTTTACTATTCAAGTTAACTAAATTATTGAAGACCTGTTCTGCTTTGTCGGTTTATTTCTGGGTGATAGTAGAGGATGTTAACAGGAGATATTTTTTAAAAACAGTCAGAGCAAACACGACCGACGTGGCTGAATCTGTATTAGTTGTACTTTGTGGTAGGTACTATGGTAGAGAATCCGCAACCAATGCCGGATCCGGGAAGGGTGGTGGTCGCAATGGGGATTCCTGACGCGGAAATGGTAACTGGGACTCCTTGAATGGGTTCAAGGTTAGGGTCTGATGCGGGTGGGTTGGTAGAGGCCATGCATGAGCTTTGAAGAAGTCGTGGAGGAAGTTTGCCATGTTGAATGTCCTTAATACCATGCTGCAATCGCTTTATGTGCCCAACCTTGCTCACTCCTACATCTTTAAAATCTCTGCGTTCCAGAGACATGAGCTCAGTTCCACTGATTTCGTGTTCCAAGAAAGCATGTGAGTACATGGGTAGCCCAATGGACTCCAGCCATTGGGTGACATCCTGAGGTGACCATTGCAATACCACCTCTACCAAGCAGTTACTAGATTTCTTGGCTGATGTGGTAGAAGCTGAAGAATGACCATGTCCTGTCATTCCACCTAATCCTGGCATTCCCAATCCTCCGTAAGCTGCAGTTGAGGATTGTTGACTGTTTCGACCAAAAAGTGGAAGCGATCGGAACCATGAAGATCGACGACCAGAATCCTGTAATTAATTTGAATCGGAATTCCTCTCTGAAAGTGATAATTTTAAAAATGATTTCACTCACATGACTTGAATCCGTGCGGATGGTGAAAAATAACAAATCCCCTTCCTCGTGACATTTGCTCAAGATGGATTCGACCCAATAGATACTTTGACTGAGCTTGCCGGCAACATCAGATTGAGCTTCCTGCAAGTTCTCCACCAAAGTTCTTTTACAAGATGCAATGCAATTCCGCAAATGATTCACGAAAAGAGCGGCACGACGCCGTGATTCTGCCGCAGGAAGACTGACTACATTGTCACACGGTATTGTGGCCATGGATTCTAGAAACAATGGATAAGATAAATTTATCTGCAATTACAAAAGGACAAACAGGGATATCATACCTTGTAGGATATTGGCCAATGACGCCAAATCCCGTCCCTCTCTTCCGTCTAATGCATGGTGCAGAAGCATCAGGTAATGTAAAAGTTGCCGTGCAGCCCCCACCAGAGAGCGCAGCAGATGCATTTCTTCCTCATCAAGGGGAAGGAGCACTGGATGAGCATGTTCTCGATACCAGCCTCTGGCATTGCTACCCGATCTCACTTGTTGCTCCATGGTCTGAAATGGACCCAATTTGTCAAACCTCTGGATCTTGTCAAGTATAAAACGGGCACTTACCCGATCTCGGCAGATTAACTGGACCCTGTTCTTGTGCAGAATGCGTATGATACCCGGAGGATGGACCCAGGCCTCCCCATCCACTTGAACGGGTACACCTTCGTTGCCCAAAATGCGGATAACAACGCTTCGACATTGAGCGATTCGGTGGCGTTGGAGATTCATAATTCGGGAGGCACCCATGTGAATGGAACCAAAAACGGCCACAACCTAGAATAGAAGTTTAAAGTGGTAAAAGACTTTTCTGAATATTCCTTAAGGCATAGATCAACGAACATAAAAGTTTTGACTTAAAAGAGCCAAAAACGTTTCTTCTTTGTAAAGGTTGAAACCTTTTTGGAATTTTGAAGGTTCTTTATTGGATTTGCATGCCTTTCTAAATATCTTAACTGACAGGAATTTTTTAGCACGTTTGTCAGAAAAAGTCTGACCCTTTCGAGTAAAAAAACCTTATTGATCATTTTAACATAAATTCTTTTTTTAATCAATTTACCTCCTTCCACTATTAATAATCATACCTCAAGAATTCCGTCATCAAAGCTCGGGGGAAGAAAGATGTTGTCTTCCTTGGCACTTCCCCAAAAATTGGTACCACCCATGAAACTCTGGATGTTCAGAACAACAATGCCTTGCAAAGATGGTAATGGAATAGCCTCACCATCACACTCCAGGATGACTCTTTTTTCCAAGTTCTTGTAAGTTCTACAAGATGATGAAGAAGAAGTGTTTTTTTTTTCTTTTTCTTAAAACGTAGAAATCAATCAAATGTTATTACTTTTGAACCAGTTCACGGCTGCCCAAGACTCCGTACCACATTAGGTTCTTGGTTCGAGATCTGGACTTGGAAGACTCCTCGCGTTTGTTATGAAAATCTAAACTAATTTTTGCATCGATACCGATTCCAAAATAATTGTTCATCACACTGATCTCCTCCATCTTGTCTCTGAAACATTAGAGCGCATGTGTAAATTATTGCCAGATTAGGAGAACCGGCTAATTGACCTTAATGTCAATGAACTTACGGTGGTGGAGTCCAATCCATGATGGGTGTAACTGGTGCACAAAGAGCATCAGCCGAGGCCAACACTACCATAGAGATTAATCCTCGACTGGAGCTGTGATCTAAGTCTGAAAGGCACGAGAAAAGAGATGAGATCCCAATGTCTGCACGAGCAAATCACTCGGTTCAAGTTTTCGTCATAGAGTTGGCATTATCAAAGACTCTTCAGACTCTTTCGTAAGGTCGTCGTCATTCTATAAAAAGTTGGGCAAGTATCTTGGAAATGCGTTTCCCCCATCGAGGCCCATGGAACTTTCTTCCTCCATTTCTTATGACAATTTGACGTCATAGGTTCTATTGGGAAAAGTTGGTAAGTGAAGGAGAAGCCTAGACCCTCTTGGGATATTGCCTACTGCGTAGGCCTTTCATCATGTTCGAGGTAGATGTTCAACCATCAAGTCAGTGCCACTTCCATCCAACCAAATACACTCTTTCATCTCACGTTATTGCGAACGAGTCCAAAGGACCAATAAAACAATGACGTCCAAATATTCTAAAGTTAGGAAGGATCCACTTACTAGGCCAGTTGGGGTTCTTCACTAATGGGTTGATGAGTGGAATGGTCTTGTTACTCAATCTCGATCCGGTTTCCGATCTTAAAGTTGACAAGCTCACCATGGCACCGACGGACAATCTGCGACTTCCTGGAAGTTTGCAATTGGAAATTTGTAAAGCTAGTACCAATCAAAATCTCCGATAATACAAGGGGTGTTACAGCCATGAGAATAAACACTATTTGTTGAAAAATGTCGTATATTTCTACTTGAAACTTGAATTGTCTTGACTGACTATTCCTGTAAAAAGTGTGCGTAGATTTTTAATTTTTGGTACGATATACCTCTATCAACTCATTGCACAAGTTTATCTAACCTTCAGGAACTACTAAAACACAAAATCTTGAAGTAGGAGTGAAACAGCTTTTTTGTGAGATGAGAGACAATGGGCACGAAAATTGTATAAATCTGGAGAGGAAATCGAGGCATTTGATACAATTCTTACAATAAGTTATGCTTTTTTAGTTTACCCAATATATTTGCTCATTTTGAAGCCTTTCGCAAATCTTACCCGAAGGTCTACGAGCCATTGCTTGTTCTTTATACTCGTATTCACATTCGATCGAAGTAACACTATCCTCATTTTGGATTACGGTGGCTCCTCCAGCGGATGATTCTGAAGCTTGCGATATTCCCTTTTCAACTGTGGAGTCTTCAGGAACAGAGGATAGCCGACTAGATAATCGGCTTCTACTTCTCATTGGAGCGCCATCTGTCATTGAAGACGGTGGCGATAATGTGTCCAAGGTAGCTTGTGCAGCTGCAGCTGACTCCGCTTGAGCAGTTGCCAGATCCTTGGCTTCAAACTGAAAAAGAAAAAAAATCTTCCTCATTTGTTCGTAAAAGATACAATTGAAAATGTGTTTCTAACGCACAGAATCATCTTCATCAGCCATGTTTTGAGAGGTGGCTCTTCGCAAAACCAGAAGCCCATCAGAGAATTCTGAGGGCGCTCCAAGATCTGCAGCGGCTACAAAGATACTTCCATGTCGTGATCCAGGACTGGGTAGTGGTGATATTGATAGTAGATCAGCGCTTCCCTGAGGCTGTTCCTCAACTGTGAGAACAGGTTGAGCTTCAACTGGTTTATTGCTATTAGTCTGTGAACAAGGAACAAGACTCCCAGGCCGACGTTTTATTGACTGTCTTGTTGTTGACTCATCCTCCTCGTCTGAGGACTGTAAGATGTAAATAGTTTGTTAGATACCTAAAAATCTGTTGGACAAGCAATATGGTTTTTTTCTTACTGAAGATGAGCTGGAAGAAATTGAATCTAATGTTACGGAGGAAATGGACAACTTTCCAGACAGATTGTCCTCTTTGTCCAGTTCGGATTGATTGCTTTGCTTTCTTTTGCTTTTAATACTAGGGGTAGGTTCCAATTGCAACATTGGAGGCTCTTGTCCAGGCACATCTAAAAAATGCAATGGAAATAGATCCATGCTGACTTGATATGCTGTCAGAGGGGAAAAAGATTTGAGAGTGCAATTCAATTACCATCCAAGTTCACTGAAGCAACACAGACAGGTATTTTGATGGGAGGAAATGGAAAACTTGTTGTCAATGAGGGATCAAAGCCAGACTCTTCTTGGCTTTCAGACCTAGAAGCTCCGTCCTCTCCCGTATTGGCAAAGTTGGAGAAAACATTTTTCATTGGACTTGGAAGATTGTTAGTCTGAAATGTCAAAAAAAGAAATCAAAAGAAGAACTCAAACGGAAAATAGGTTTATAATTGTATCATACTTGGAAGAGCTTGCCCCCAGATCCTGGAAAAACGGCATGTTTTCTGTAGTCGTCCTCTTCACTTTCGGTAGAGGGCGCTGTGACAAGTATGATGGGGTCCTTTTCCACATGCTTTTGATCCTCATCGTTCCCTTCCTCTTCAGTGTCGGCGGCTAATAAAAGTTGCTCAAGCCTTTCCAATTTCGTTTTCAGATCAAAAAGTAGAGACTGGAAAAAGAAGAAAATATTACAGATTTTTTTAAATTGAATTATTTCATGTAAATTACATATAAGTGCTTTTAGATAAGTAATTCTTAGTAGCACTTAGTGGCACTTCAAAAGCAAATTGAAAATTGTCGATTGAGGATAGGTGGACGATCCATCGAGAACGTAAAAAATATTTTCTCAAGAGTGACACTTGATTTTACCATACAATGATCAATTTATCAACGATTTTGAGTCATGGCCATATTGATGAGGACTTAACACTTAGCTGTCTCATATTTTATACTGATATGCTAACCTGAAAAGGTCATTTTTGACAAACACAAAGAAGCAAAATGTTAAATCAGTGTTAATTAAGCCTCAGTTTAATTTGCATATCGATATTTCTGTTGAAATTATGGATTCTAACGGGAACAAAAACCTGGTGTCCAATTTCCTGAGAATTGGCTACCAACTGCGCAAACTTTCAATATCTAAGAATAGGAACTTCCTGTTGAAACGTTTCCGTTTCTCGAACATGAATTGTCAACAAAGATTTTCTCATTTTGTCCTTGACTCTTCTTCGCAATAGAGCATATTTTACGTCAAATTGCAAAACTAGGGTCCAAAAAACGTAATAAATATAGTTGCAGCATCATACGGATTACATTTTTCGCATGATCGTATCGAGTGGAAGTAAAGAAAGGAGTGTAAAATGTTATCATCACAATTTTTGAACCATATTTTTTTTACAGAACTGTTCAAATCATGACGATGTTTAATGAGAAAAACGCTATTTTGGATACTTGAATTTAATAAACGCTTCCGGAGTTCAAATGTAAACTAATTTCTGAAGAAGTTCGTTCCTGTACTGGTGCCGCAGTTGGAAGATCAAAGGTCGTTCGTTGTAAGGGCCAGAAATTGCCAGTTCAAAAAATTAAACTTGTGCTTGCTTACGGAAGTTACATGATATTTCATTTCTGTAGCATTGCTCATTTTTGATTCTAAAGGATACCAAAGTCGAGCTTCAATTTAGAAGGCAAACCCTTTTTAGAAGTTCAATCCAAGAATTAATTTTATTAGCCAGTTGGCAAAGATGGCATGCCATTTTTACTTACAAATAGGACACATACAAATATTTGTGTGCTCACTACTCAAAAAACTTTTAAATCATTTTGCATTGTTTTATAACTGTGAACGGTTAATTTTTGAACAATTTCAATTGAATCTGTCCATGGACCAAAATTTCTCTGAACAATTGATGCAATTCTAACTTTTCTCAACAATCCTATTTTGAGATCTTAAGTTTTTGGTTGTGGTAATTAATACAAAAACTTGCAGGTTGCAAATCATTAATCTGGGTCAGAAAATGAAACTGTGAAGAAATGAGGTAGATAATTTGCAGTCTAAGTAACATAGAAGCATTACTTAATGGCACATTTTTGTGGTATAAAGAATTCCAAAAATGTATCAAATCAAAAATAAAAAAAGAGGGAAGTGAGTGCCCAACGTAAGCACGTTTTTTGAAAAGAAATTGTAGCAAATTGGGAACGTCATATCTGATTTAGAAAAATTTGTTTCCCAAGTCAATTTAGTTTGGGTCGAAACATCCTTAAAACGTTCTTTTCAACATTAGCAAATAACTATGATAAACACATTGAAGTGAGAGTAACATGTTTTTTCGATATGGAACTATTGTAACCTAGTTTATGGCTTATACTTTTTAATAAATGAAATCAAAGCCTTAATATGTTTTTCAAGCTAGAAACCTTGTTAGTCCTAAAACGGTCTCCCGGAAATAATTTTAGCTTACTAGTATCTCGTGGCATGTTTACCCTCATATGAAAGTCTCTTCCAAAATTAATGATATTCTTGAGATTCAAACGTTCCTGGAAAACGTTCACCTGTCACAGTCAACAAACTACCGACAACCTAATATGTCTTCTTTGAACTTGAAAAGGTGGAACCAGGGAAAGACCCGTCCATCTCCAAACGAGATGGACACCTACCTTTAAGCTCTTATTCACGTCCAGAGCAATTTGTTTGGTCAGTCTTCGGGGAACTTTCATGGAGAATGTCGAAGGGGTGATTGAAGTGGTCGGACCAGTATACAAATCTCCAGTAGACGATGCGAACTCACTATCCAATTTGACCAAAGATCCAGACGTCATGGATTCAGGGTTCCTGGAGTAACTCACATTGGAATCCTCATCCTAGAAAGTGAAACAAGATTGATCCAATTATCAGAGAACAGAAGAGGAGGAAACACTGATTGACGGCACGAAAATGTAGGAATGGCAAAAAACATGGTTGCACGTCAGAGGGAAGAAGGAAGAACAAATCTAACTGGATTGGTCTTGGACATGGTTGCAATTTGGGGTCTGTAGACACGGCAGTCAATGTGAAAATTGACAGGAGATTCCGTGTTGAGGCCTGAAATAACCATCCAAAATGGTCACAAGGGGACTCGGAAAGCGAGGAAAATGTTCTAGCTCTGACGTCAAAAGCCTCTTTGAACTCAATCTTTGTCCCTAAAAGGGGGGGGGGGGAATTTTCATCAAAGGAATTGAAATAGACGACCCGAGTGAAGAATGAAAGATCTTTCTTCTATTTCCAACTCAACATGAAACGATGCCTCGACTGCTTCTTCTCATATACCAAAGTTAAGAAGCTGAGAGCGACAAAACTTTTATATGCAAGAGTGCCGAAGTTGTAGTTGCCAAGTACGCCTTCTGATAGATCTGAATTGAACTTTGACTGGTATGAGAGACTAGAGATGTTTCTATTGAGAGTATTTGTGGACATTTCAACGCCAAAAAAGGAGATGAAAGTCATTGTATCATAAATGATGATCAAACATTTATGTTTTTGGTCAACCAAGATCTTGTCAAACCTTGAACTAAACATGCACAAAGATTTATCAAGTGAGCGTTTTAAATCATCCCACTAGCGGTAAAACATGGCCGTTGGCTGTGTTGAATTGTCCAGTCCCATCTTGGCAAACCCAAGTGATTCATATTTTAGCGTGGATTTAGAGATTCTTGGTTCTTGGAAACAATTGATTTTTCACGTAAGGATATACATTATTGGCATTCCTTCGCTTTTTTATGTGACTTCCTTAAAACCCAGGGAGGTCAAGTCGAAATGTTATTGCCCTAAAACTTACTTTATTGCCCTACAAATCACTTTACTGCCCTACGACTCAATAATATTGCTAGACGTGCATCTCAAACGCACAGTACTTGTATGTTTGAAGCCCCCATGTCATTGGCGGTCAATGATCCAATGTGGAAGTGGTAGGTTTTTATACTAAGGCACTGAGTAGCCAACACACATCTGATGATGGATAAACTTGAAGTGAACACACCTCCAAAAACTCGTATTGAGCAAGCTAAGTACGAAGGTCAGATAGTACAAATGTCCATGGTTGAACTAATTTTCAGGGTTGACATTTTGAAACGGAAGTCCCAAAAAGGATAAGTTGGTCAACAAAATACCATATGCCCTCACAAATGTAGTGGGTAAATGCCAGAATCTGGCGGACGGAGCTTCATTTTACAGATATTGTGCACAATTCCAAATCTAGTGGAATCTAGCCCTTTTATCCTCATATCTGTTTCGGTCAGCTGAGCCAAAGTGAAGGGGACAGTAGGGTAGCCAAATGAAAAGAGAACCAAGTGTTCAGTGTGGTGGTTTGTTGAACCCACTATGCGGATATACTGAATTTTTGTTGGACGAGTTACAGCTGTTGAAGAGCACAGGTTGCACGTAAAAACTTGATTTTTCCGAAAATTATAACCTAAGTTGTGCCCAAACAAACAAAAGCTTGGATCCGTTGAGCTTGTCTGTTATGATCCTTGATTGGATCTGGGTGTTTTTGCCATGAAATCTGTCGGTCTAACGGGTTATTTTTGACAGGCCCTGACCGATTGGGGCATTTGAAGGCTGAACAAATGACTTCAACCCTACATCCGAACTTGTTTGGGCACAACTGCTTTGAAAACGTCACAGCCAAAGAACAGCTGGGGCCTGACAATTGTACAACAAAATGTTAAGCCTGTCTGCCCCAGTGTATCCTTTGTGGGAACTCTGTGGTTGAACCTTGTTGAGAAATAAAGGCACAGAAATATGTAATGACAGGGACGGGCAAAAAGTGCAAATCAAAAGAACCTTTTGGTTACCAAAAGTTGCAAAAAAATCAGCCCAATATCGTAAAATAAAATGCAGAAAAAGGTCAAAAGCGCAAATAAAAACAAGAAAGGCGCAAATAAAATTTCAAAAAATCGCAGAAAAAACTGAACTTTCTAAAACAAAAAGCTTCAGATACTCTCTTGTCGGCTGCTTGTCATTTTTCAATCTTGAAGAGCAAAATTTAGATATTGAAGTAGTACTAATCAATATTATGCTAGCCTTTGCTGGGAGCCTTATAGATTTTCAAAATATGTTTAACTTTTGTTGTTCAAAATGGGCTTTTTTGTTTTGATTATGCTTAATAAGAAAGGTAAACAAACTGCAAAGAAGGAATTTCTGATCGTGTTGGGATGGAATCAAAGCTGAATATAAAAGTACTCAACAAATAGGGAACATGTATTGACTTTTATTAAAATACTATTCTAAAAATAATTGAAATAGGAAAAGCGTTGCTGTTGACAAAATAATTTTGTTTTCAGTAATATTAATTGTGCTCTAAAAATACAAGAAGGCCAATATTCAGTGAGATTTAGGACATTCTTGTGTCTTGTTTGAGTAATTCAGATTGTATGAAGCTTGGTGATGAGTAGGGACAGGAAGTTTAGACGAATAAAACTGTCAAAATAGACGAAAAAAGACGAATAAAAGTACCTGATTAGACGAATAAAGACGAATAAAATTGCCCGATTAGACGAAAAAAGACGAATAAAAGGCTACATTAGACGAAAAAAGACGAAAAAAACTAACTTACACGACAAAAAAGACTAATGAATTGCCGGTCACGAGGATAAAAAGAGGATTAAAACTGCTGCCCATGAAGTAGACCTAATGTGTGGCCCAATAGAGGACATTAAACCAAGCTTGAAAAATTCACCAATAGATGGGAAGGTTGGGCCAGTAAAGAGAAAAGACTAGAGACTCTAGAAAAGACTTGTGAGCTTAGTGCTTAGTACTTGGCCACTCTTTCACGCCGTCTATTGGCAAATTTTTCAAGCTTGGTTTAAAATCCTCTATTGAGGGGAACAGCTACCCCCTTGTGCAAAACGGCAAAATCTATAAAATTAACTAACGGAAAAGTGCCAAATGATCAAGAAATGGTCAATGGTCAACCGTCCTTATTTCAACATTTTCAATAGAGTAATATTTAGCAGCAGGTTTGCTGACACATTAGTTGTTTACATAGTCAGATAGTCTTTCATTCCAATAGTGGTGACCTTTTCTTTCTGCGTCTGTCAGGAAACTCTACAAGTTAAAATACAAGTGTGGATCATATTTTGCTCGTGCAATAACGCAACTGAAAATCAAACTATTACTTTGGCCCAAGTTTTGGAGTTGAACTTTTTAAAAAAGTGTCTATTTGCTTTAAAATTTGAGAAATAAAAACCAAAAAATCAATTTTTTGACTAATTAGACGAAAAAAGTTGAGTGTAATTGCCGGATTAGACGAAAAAAGACGAATAAAATCCAAATTAGACGAATAAATTTATCGCGACGAATAAGAGTAAAAAAGACGAATAAAGACGAAAAAAGACGAATAAGTTTATTCGTCTAAAGTTCCTGTCCCTAGTGATGAGTGTTCAATCAGATTTAGTTTTCAAATTTGAAAAAAAATCTTCCAAAAGTAAATATTTTCAAAGAAGAAATGGCAAACTCTCAACAATTTGTTCATTTTGGGCCGAATTGGTAAAAAAAAATGCAAAAAGGCAAATAAATGTGTTTATGTTACCAAAAATATTTTTACACTTTTTGCCCGTCCCTAGTAATGACACTTGCGTTGGCCCAGGGGCGTCATTAAAATGAAACGCGTGATATCGGATCTTGGCCATTAATCCCTTCCTTTGCAGGTGCATAAATAGTATTCAAATGCAAAATTTATTCTAAATTTTTATTTTAACATGTATAAATGAACTTTTGAATGACAGATAGCTTTCAAAAATGAAAGCAAAACAAAAAAATATATTTTTTATTTTATTTTAAGATATTGAAATGGTAGCAATTACTGACTGGCCGGTGTGTTGTATCCAATTCCTCTATTATTAATGTCAGATATCAATAAGAGGTTCAAAACTAGAGCGCTATTTTATTATATTACACCGCTCTAGTCAAAACTATAAATCGCATAGCACATTCACCTGCTTTTTGAATTTGAAGCAAAAACGAAGAAAGATGAAAGAAATCAGTTTGAACCCAATACTTACAACAAAAAATTACCGCCCCATGATGAGCTGATTATGTGATATGGAAATCTGATATAGTCTTAAGAGCATCTCAATTGTGCTTTGTTATCAACAAGCTCAAGTTTGAACACCAATTCTTTAACAAGAAAAAACATTATTAAATTCTCGAAGCTTGTTTTTAAACATTGAGCTAATCCAAACGCGTCTACCTGAATTGTATGAGTTGTCGGATCACAAAAAAACTCAATTTTCGAGGGAATTGGGGTGTTCATTATATATAGGCACTGGCCCCTGATGCCAAAATCTAACCTCCTGTCACTTTTTGGAGAATATGACTTACCTTTTCGATACTGTCGGTTGATATGGAGCCTTTTCTCGAAGCCATGCTGGCAGCCATGTCTTCCAAGAGATCTGACGTTTCATTGGCTACACCAAACAGCTCTGTTTTCTCCTCAGACGAATTCGTGACGTCACTCAAGATCTTTTGCAGCACAAAGAATCTGAAAACAAAATTTTGCACAACTCCCGTGTCAAGCACAAAAACACGCTCTTCAATATCTGAACTCACTCTCTCTGCAATTCATCCAAATAATCTTCCATTTCCTCAGATCCACTCGAGTTAAGGAAATCATTCAAGCGCGTTTTCATGTCCCCAACTTGTTCCCCTAAAGCGTTTTGGTGCTCACTAATAGAAGGAGCCTCTCGGAGAGCCACTTCCGAAATGGATGCCCGTGATTTCACCGACATGATACTCCATCTAAAGTGAAACCAGATATATCAGGTATCCCGATTAAAGATCCAAAGACCAACTAGAAAGTAGTGGTTACCTATCTAAAAGTCTGGGCGAGCCCACATCGTATTTTTCCAGAAGGTTGACCAGATTCACATCGTCCTCAATGGCTGCTCCCCAGCCACAAACTCGAGCGAGGTCGTTGCCGGTCCCCAAAGGTAATACACTCACACAGACACTTTCAGCCTGAAATCCATTAAGCCTTTATTGACTGATTGGTTTTTGGTTGGTTGGTTGAGTACGACGAGTGTCCAAAATTGAAACAGACTCGATTCAATGCATGCATAATCAGTGGACCACTCCACCACATCCTTGTTTAATTAATTCCCCAATGCCTGGGATTACCGTCCATGGGTAGGTGGATAGGTAGGTTCGAGGGCGAACCACTTAAAACAACATTGGAACCAGACACTTGCTCAAGTGGAATGGTGAATAAAGAAAGAAAAGGAGCTCTCAAGTGTCCAATCGCATGATTACCAGAAACAGAGAAGGAAACGAAGGAGAACCTACTAAAGGATGTTATGCATTGAACCACTGGATGTGAGCCTTGCACACAAGACAGGGTTGGGTTTGATTATGGGGTTTAGTTTGACAGATTTTTTTTTCTAGGTATTGTTCCTATTGAGCCATAATAATGAAAGTAGTGCATTCCTCCAATTGGGACTGAGTGTGAGCCTCGGAGAAATATTTTCTTTTGCTGTAAAGCGGAAATTCCAGACGTTTCAAAGAGCAACGTCAGCTGACCATCACGCTTGAAAGCCATCAGCTGACACTGCTCCGTGAAACGTCTGGAATTTCTGCTCCACAGCAAAACAAAATATTTTTCCGAGCCATAGGTCACTGATTACTTCACATTTCCATCCATTTTTTTCATGCTTTCGCAAACTTTTGCACATTACTTCTTGTGCAAGGTGGAGAAAATGGGATAAAAAATCTTATGTGCAGACTATTTTTTTAAAGTGGCTCGAGTTCGTACAGTTTTTAAGTGCCATGTTTTCTTTTTTGGGGTCAATGTGAGAGGTAGTGCTCTTTTGTGGTAAATTATGTTGATTATTAGGTTGGCTGAACTGGAAATATGCAGTCTTGAACTGGGAATGATGCCTTACCCTGTACGAAAGACTCGCCCGAGTTTCAAGAGGAAAATGACAAAGGAAAGGACAAGCACGAGGAACGTGAGGCCTATTTCAATATTGACAATGAAAACGGAGACCTGTCTGCGCAGTGAGCCCAATACTAATGCAAGTCTTTGTAATCCTCTCAATACGGTCTAATTTATTTGTGGAGACCAAGCCTGGCAATCAAGCACTTCTACTTCTTTCCACAACAAATGATTGTACTCGTATACACTCGTCGATCCAAGAGCAATCGTATTTGGGATTCTGCCTTCAATTGGGAATATTCCCCAATAAATAACCAAACTCTATCACTTGTTGGCGCATCAGGCAAGGAACTAACGACTAATTGAATCTCCGAGGAGTTCTTTTATTCCATTAGTCTAACCTGAAGGTTTCGAACTTACTTACCTTCATTTGTAGATTATCAATTTCTTTCAAGACCCAACCAATGGATCCATCGCCACCACAGATTAATAAGCGTAACGGGGCTAATCCTCTAAAAACTTCCAGCCTAAAATGAGATTTGCCTTCGAATTATTCACCATACTCATAACTTCAATGACCTCAGGTGGGCGTACCCAAATGTTGGTCCCCCATTGGATAAATCAAAGACTTGGCTGGGATTGAGGATCTGTCTGAAGCGTCTAAGGAATCGATCACCGTGTCCGTCGCCAGATTTGGAATTGACAAACACCACCAATGGTGAACCAGGTAATGGTAATTGTACCTTCCAACTTCCATCTAGCAAAAACAAACACGAAATCATATATAAATGTGTTCGTAGATTTAATATTACGTTATCTAATGGGCGGAGAAACAAAGATTCTTTATTGTTTATGGTTAAAGCAAATTTGAGACTTTTTTCCTTGTTGGAATAGGTAGGAGTCGTGTAGCTATTTTTTCCCGGAATCACTCCCGGATCCTTTGACTGGGTTTTAAATTTCGTTTTGACCCTCTTTCAGAGAGATCTGAATTAGTCCTTTTGGTAATTGGATACTGGATAGGCAGTACAGCATTTTTTTCCTTATATGGAGTGGAGGGGGATTTCGATGGATTAAACGAAGTGATTGAACTTTCTGATAGGGTGAGTGAAAGAGATCTCAGACAACTTCCTTTTCATCTGCCTGAGATCAAACGCTTTCAGCTTTTTGGAGGGGACCATTGTACCTTCTTTGGAGGGGATCATAGTACCATAGTACCATGAACTCTTTTGATCCTTTGAGTTTAGTGCACTTGCACTAAATTTGAAGGAGTAAGAATAGTGTTTGACTAAACAGGCCAAAAACAGTAATGGGAAAAAACGTCTAATCGGACGACCAAATTTGAAGTACAAAGTTTTTTTAGCAAAAAAGGATATTCGATTGTCAAGCAACTAATCATGTCATCCAATGCCTGGCTGACTTTGCTGAAAACTGGCTGAAATGCTGGCCGAAATGCTGGCTTTGATTGCTCTAATGATGTTTTGATAAGGTAACCATTAAAGATAATTGGACGTGTCATACAATGATGGAAGTAGCAAGGAATATTAGAGTTATATGTCACGCAGTGCTAGAATCGATAGTGATTGGATAAAAAACAAGTTTCGACATATCACCACTTGTTCTTGTTACAAATGCTAGACTCAATGTTAGTCAAGGGTCAACAATTTAATGCCCATCCATTAGAAATTATCTCTTGCGTGAGACGAGTTTGAGTTCCAATTTCCCACATTTCAAGTGAACACTTAGCCGATCGTCTTTGTTCCAGAAAGTCTGACACTTCCTTACCCGGAAATTTGATGAGTTTGGTGGGTGGGACAGTTGCGTGTCGAGTTGGTCCCAAAGAGCAATGTTGAATATAACTGGATCGACACGTGGTGTGGACGGTGGCACGACACCAGAGACATCTCCAATCCTGGAGACGAAGCACGGATCCGCAATTCTTGTCACACACCACACATTTCGAGGACACGGGGAGATTGCCTTCGACCCATTGATGGTGCATCTGTTTCCCCGACTGTAAAGACCAAGGTTGTCAGTATGTTCATTTCTCGGATTTTGATCATATACTAACAAATCAACCAACACCCACTCAAGAGTCACGTTTGAGAATCGTTCTATTGTTACTGTGGTACAAACTTGAGGATGGATCGTACCCACTCAAGTCAATCTCGAATGGCATCGCATCGGATTGCCTGTCAACATTTCGAAGAATCTTTGCCGAAGGCTCTGAGTTCCATCCATCAAGTCGGTGGAACTCCCACTACGTTCCAACAGAACTCTCTAAGGAGGATCTTGACGCTTCGATCAACCTGAGCGAGCGTTCTAATGTGGTTATCTAGCGTGGGTTGGAAAGAGAGTAGTACGTAGTTTACCCATCATCAACACGGTCAATGGAGGTTGTTCCTGCCTTTAGGCCTTCTTTTACTGGCCCATCTCATAATGATCATCATCGTCTTTGTACTTGGGTGCCAAAATCCAGGCCATTTGTGACGTCAAGCTGAAGGTCTCGCCATCTCCGCCTTGCAGGTCGGCAGTTGGCATCAAAGCAATATGGAACAGGCTCAAAATAGACTTGAGCAGTGCCAAGATTGGACATCTTCGGACAAGTCCTTCGGATTTTCCCTTGATGGAAAACTAGTGGCAATTGGTTTTCCCCTCCCAGCTTCACCTGACAAAAACGGCACGTCTGTTCACATTTCATGTCGTTTCTACTCGCTTAGAAGATATTTCTTTTCTAGCTCATTCAACATGTTTGACGTCATTGGACCGAACTAAGGAAAATCCATGGAGGACCAACCAACCAAGGTCTCTCCCCTTTCACTCTTTCGTCCTTGTGTCCTCATGCTCATGTCTGTTCATTTCCTCCATTTTGCCCGAATGAACCAACAAACCAACGAACCGAGAACGGACCAGGTCATAATAGAGTAAGCCAGTAGGCAAAGGAGTGAGTGCCCTGTGGGACAAGCTTTTTACAGGGTGCGCCATACCACTATGAACCAAAATATCGAATTATGGTCTTCGATATTTAAATTTGATTCGTTTTATTTTTGGGTGATTTTTTTACATTAAACATTCTCAAAAACTCGCCAACAAAGTCCCACAACTCGAGTGTTTCTTTTTTAGAAGTATTCACCTAGAATTACAAGCTTTTTTGGACATATTAATAGCTATTCATGAATTCTGCAGAGATTAATGACAGGTTTTCTTTTAATCTGTGAATGTAATAGGCTTTTGCAAATACTTGTAAATGCAGGAAATCCGTGTCTAATTTAGTTGAATTTATAATATCGCTTCTTTTTAAAGCTTTTAACGTAAAGCAAAACTTTCTTATGCCTCAGTTTGGTAATATGTTCAAACTTTCAGGCACTTATTCAATTTGAAATTATCAATGAATAATAATACTTGCCCTACTTTTGGTGCCGAAATCAAAGGTTGTCAATTTGACCAAAGGTGTTCAATGAAGAAGAGCCGATAAGCTCAGATTTCCGGTAAACCGAATTCACCTTCTCCCATTTGTATTTAGCTATCAGGACACAAATCAACCTTAAGCCGATTAGCGTATTTATATATTTAATGAATAAGAACGTATGAAGATGTTCAGTATTCACTTTATCTCTGGTAAAGACGTTAAAAATACATTTCATTTCCATCTGGCTTTTGTTCCATTTAGCTGAGCCCCCTCGGTGTAACAATGAACCCGTTCCCAAAATGACAGCCTTTTCACAACAACTTAAGCCTCATCCTGTTCCCAAAACCTAAGAATTTGAAGTTTTCAGCAATGCGAAGATTTTTCAATGGGAGGCCAAAGCAATCCCCAAAGATTGATGTCAGCGCCCCTGGTGATCAGACTTAGACATAGTTGCCAAATGGCGTTTTAATGCCATTCTTCTCTATTATTAGGACTCTTATAAAGACTATTTGTTCTTCTAAGCAACATTTTCCTAAATATTGAGCCATTTTACTAGCATTAACTAATTCAATAACTAATAAAATATAGGTGGTGCCTTGAAACACAACAGCACATGTTTTGCCAAAGAGTGGCATTAAAAACCAACATATGGCAACTATGTTAATATCTGACACAAGTGGCGCTGAAATCAATCGCTTCAAACGGACATTCTGCACACCCCATTAAAGACAGTCTCGAACAAGGAACAATTCCGAATGAGCTCCTCCACTCTGTCAGTTTTGGCCTTTTCCTTGGTCATGTGTCTTTCCCCTACTTTCTTCTAGCTTTGTGGTGGGCGTTGGGATGTGTACTGTGCTAGAAGAATTGCTCAAGGTTGGTTGGAAAGCCTTCTTTGGTGGATCGGGGAAAGAGGGCATCATGAAAAGGAATAATGTTCGCCTTGCATCTATAAACTTTTTGCTGCGTTTTGATGACTTGCGTTGGCCTAGATTACAAAAGTGAGGGGGGAAACCGACATCATTCGTTCCCACATTCCGTTCATTTCTTTTCTTCTCCTACTGTTGATAAATACTGTGCAACTGATTTTATATGGAACAAAGCAAACATGCCCCTAGGGATTCTGAACACCAAATATTTATATCTTTACTTAGGGGAGTTGATGAAATATCAGAAAGAAGACGATCTAACAACCCACGATTCATGATTTGTTTACATCTCCCGACAGTACCTCTTGACAGACTAAATGTCACATAAATTATAAGTGCATCTATCATTTATGTCTAAACATTGAATCAGACCAGTGTCAAGTACTTCTAAAATGTATTTAATTACAATTACAATTACAGTATTATTTTAAACCAAGCTTGAGTTCCTTTCTTTTCAAGCGCAAAATGTACAAAAAGCATCACAAACATGTGAGCTTTTTGTGAATCAATTTACACACCGAAAAATATTGGATGGACAGGGGAAAATGTGCGAAATTTATAATCCCAGAGTTAGGTGAAAATGTAATTTTAATTTGTAATTGCAAAATGTCAATTACATGGGCTCAAATGTAATCAATTACAATTACTTTGATCTCAAATGAAATTAATTACAATTACTTTGATCTCAAATGTAATTAATTACAATTACTTTGATCTCAAATGTAATTAATTACAATTACTTTGATGTCAAATGTAATTAGTTACAATTACTTTGATCTCAGATGTAATTAATTACAATTACTTTGATCTCAAATGTAATTAGTTACAATTACTTTGATCTTAAATGTAATTAATTACAATTACGTTGATCTCAAATGTAATTAATTACAATGACTTTGATCTCAAATGTAATTAATTACAATGACTTTGATCTCAAATCTAATTAATTACAATTACTTTGATGTCAAATGTAATTAGTTACAATTACTTTGATCTCAGATGTAATTAATTACAATTACTTTGATCTCAAATGTAATTAGTTACAATTACTTTGATCTTAAATGTAATTAATTACAATTACGTTGATCTAAAATGTAATTAATTACAATGACTTTGATCTCAAATGTAATTAATTAAAATGACTTTGATCTCAAATGTAATTAATTACAATGACTTTGATCTCAAATGTAATTTATTACAATGACTTTGATCTCAAATGTAATTAGTTACAATTACTTTGATCTCAAATGTAATTAATTACAACTACTTTGATCTCAAATGTAATTAATTACAATTACTTGGAAATGTAATTGCAATTACGTAATTGTAATGTCAATTACAATTACATCACAGGTCTGCAGTGAATCCTATACCTTGTAGCAGTAGAAAAATCCCAAGCAACCAAAAAAAATATCGCTCAGGCTTTTCTCCTATTTTTGTTCATCTTTAACACGGAAGAACTATCATTCCCCCAAGTAGAGCGTTGGATTTTGATCAAGGCGTTTTACTTGAAGACCCCAAGACCAAAGTGCACCAACGGATCATACTCGAAAGCTCCTTGTTCTCAAACAATAAGGACATGTGCAAAGTGGTGTCGTCTTACCTGATCCTCAGTGATGCATTTGGGATCGACTGAGTCGAGTGTGGACCACTTGCACACCGTCAGAATATTGGCTACACAAGATTTGTGAGCCTTGAGCTTGCAAATCCCACAACTCAAACCATGGGAAGTGACCCCTGTGAAGATCAAGTGGAACAAGGGTTGACATAGTGAAGCGAAATTTCGTCCCATTAACATCGCTTACCTGAAAGGGTTTCTCTGCACACATTGCAGAAAGTGGGCCTTGCATGATTGGATATGTGCCAAGTGTGAGTTTCAGTCATGGTTCTCGGTGGAAAACTAAGCTAGTATGTAACAATGATTGAGAGACGATAAGCGTGATTGTTTCCAGAATCTGGAAGAGAAAGAAAAAAATCAGTGTCTTTGTCATTAGGAACAACTTCCCACGTCCTCTTGAAAATGAGGTTTAAGGATTCAGGCATCTTTGTAAGGGTCGGCTGGTAACAAGACGCTTCCTGTTCGCAGAATTTGAACACAAGAGTCCTCTCCATACCAACTAATCCAAGTGAAGCATTGTTCCAAGATGAATTGATATTAGTAGCTAGTCACTAATCCGGAAGAAAAGACTCTAATACTAAGAACCAAGACAGAGGGATCACGGGAGAATTAATCGAAGTAGGCCTGCCAAAGACCTTAGTCAGTAAAAGGGAGGAAGAAAAAATGTGTCCCCAGATCCTGGAACTAGAATTGAAAGATGGAAGCACCAAGGTGATTCTTGTTCATGTTGCATGTTGGAAACCTAAAATTCTTAAGGTTTGATGACATTTTTGTTTGTAAAAATCTTCACCATTTGGTTTAATCAAATATGGGCCAATTTTGCTTATCTAGAAGGAGTTTATCCCGAAAGTGATGCCAAAGTCGTTCCAGGATTTGATAGCTACGAGATGTATTAAAGGCTATTTTCATTGCCAACATTTTAACAAGGTGAATTTAACGATGACAAAGGCCCAAAAAGATTATCTCAGATCTGTTGTGACATGATGTTAGGCATTCTATGGACAAGAACTGCCTTTTTCGGGTTATAAATGGGTTCACTTTCATTGAAAAGAAAAGAGAAATATTGCTGGTAAAAAGGCTGTGATTTTTGATGTTTGAAATGATGCTCAAAAGTTTATTTGTGGGGTCGTCTATGACTTGACAAAAGCTCTCGTGACAATCCTGAATCTTCAACACAGTTTTTCTTGGAAATCGTATTGTGAGAATGAGTTGGTAACAAGTCATGCCCATACTACTGAACACTACACTTTGCCATTGTTCCGTTTTGAGTACAAAATACGAGTGGGAACTGTATTGATGAACCCCCATCCTGATTCATCGTTTGCCATTGGCTTCTGAGAAGTGGATGGATCTTCGTTCATCTTTTGTCTTCACGTCTTCCTGAAGGGAATCGTGCACCATTCAAGGGCAGTCAAGGATCGTGATCCCTCACCTAACAAGTCTCAGGTTTTTTTGTTTTGTCTAAAGTACTGCCTTTCAGCGTCGGCTTCTTTAGTACGGATGCGTTCCAAGAATTCGGTGAAAAGAGAGATCTTGAGAGGTCTTGGTTATTCAGCAATCTCGGGTTCAATCCACTTACGTCCCATCGTTTCTTATCTTGACGCTTGAGTGATTTGTAGCGACCAACCAAGTTCCAAGAAACCTGTCATAAGCAGACCTCGGTGGGTCTATGAACAAGTCAATTATCGTTATTTACGAACAAATCGTGGTCAATTGGAGGAAAAATGTTTTGGCAATGTATTTGGACCACCTCGATTGACGCCCCAATCCTCCCTTGTTTGACATTTCTTCGGCGTAATGACTCATTAATGTCATAACCATTCAGGATAGAAGATTACTTAACTAGGGTCAATGGAACGTTCTTTTACAATCTCATTTCTTTTTCTCTTGGTCCAAGATGGAAGGAGTTTCCGAGGCTCTCTTATTTGGAATTCGTTTTGTGGCTAGTCCGTATTTTTGTATTTTTGTGTTTTGTGGCAATCAAAAGTTTTAAGCAACCTTTGTTGTCAGGGATTAAATCTGGCAAGAAATCGACATGATATGACATCACCGAAAAGCTCGGAGCTCGATCTAATTCTCCGGCTAAATACTTGCTCTAAAGGTACTACTCAGTTTAGGATACATTTTGAAAGAGAAAATTTAAAGTAGATCAAAAGAGGGAGCTCTTGACAACCCACTAACAAGATGAAACGAAATCGTTAGTTGGAACCAGTTCCAACCAACCTCAAGAGACCACTCTTCAAGTCTGACAGCACAGTACTTACTGCCCGTAATAGACTGCTTCGACGTTCATGGACGTGATTTTGGCCAAAAGTCTCAAATTTTGGGAGCTTCTTTAAATTTTGCCGAATATAGTAATTTGGAAAACGTATTTAGACGCCGTAAAAAGTTGATCTAAAAGCTAACAACGTGAAAAGAAATGCGATGCTGGTTGTTTTTTGCTAACGAGGCGAAAAGCTTCGTTGAACATGAAACCTTGTTTGTGAAATTTAGAAAACTCTTAACCTTGACAGAAGGTTAAAATAATGGAGTTCAAGACTTTGGATGCGGTTGGGTACTTTTGTGGGATGTTTACTTCAATTAACCCCATCATCTTTTTAACTTTTTACCAAAATCCATTCTCATGATGTGCGAACGATTAAGCTAGGAATTATAAACCTTTGATTTCAATTCATCCGGACCAAAACCATGGAGCAAGGATAACTTTTTTTAAAGCATGAAAAATCCACATTATTTTCCCGACTATTGCTATTTTGCCGTCAAGTTCAGTAAAAAAAATCGTTCTATAAATCTTGAAATGAACCAAAACTATTTTGGAATTTCCATGAAATATTAGCATTCCGATCTTCGGAAACACTTGATTGACTTTGACGCACAAGCCATAACCATTTTTGTCTTTTGGGGACTTTTCTGTCACAACATTGCTGAACGCTTCAGTACCCATCAATGGATTTGCCAATATTCAAGTGCCAATCCCGTGACATCATTGATTTGATTCGTTACCGATGAAATGAGGCATTAAACCAATCGCTTTGAATTGGTTCCAAGAATGAGAAATGTGCATTATTACGTGGCTGAAGTGTGATTGGAGGTAAATAATGGATCGCTTCATGCCAGACTTGGGAGCAGTTTCCAGTTCCCTTGGCAACACTAGAAACAGGCGTTTTCCCTATTTGCTTTGGACCACTGTCTGGCTCTTGACCAAAGATTTGCTTCCAGAAAAAAACTTGGACCCAACCGAGCAACCAAAAGTAGCAAAAAGACGGGATTAACTTTCCGATAATCTAATTAGAAAAGCCTCTGCGTACTTGGGACAGGAATTTGGTCCTAATTTCTAACCATTTGGCAAACATTTCACCAAATCTAACTCCTTTGCTCAAATTGAACTTTTGTTTCCTTATTAACTACGGGGTGATCAAATCTAAGACTGATCTTAATTGGACATTTTCTTCAAAAAAAATTGTTTTATTTTCAATACAAAAAAACTAATACGTTTGCCCCTTTTTCAAGATATAGGAGCGATTACCGTATCATATTATAGACCTGCTGCTGTTAGCAGTCTAGGCTTGCCAAAAAAATGCCTGAGTTTTCAAGGGTCAGATTTTCGAAAACTGTTGCATTTAAGACCAATGACAGGGTTAATGTATGTTGAGAAGTATTGCAAAGAAGTAAAAAAAACAAATGGAGAAATTGGAAGCCTTCAATTACCATGGACATTTTTTTTGTTTTTAGGTTTAGTTGCCACAGGAACCGATCTCGTCTGGCCATCTTGCTATTAACGCCGGGTATTCCTGATTCAAAAATTTGGAAGAACCTTCTTAACTTGTGCAGCGAAATTTAGAATAGAAGCAACAAAACATATCTTTTTGCTGAAAAATGTCAAGAATTGCTTTTTCAACTACAAGTTGCGCAGATGAGAAAGGAATTGTTGCAATTACTAGGCCTAAATCTTCGTTTTAGCTACCTTTTCACGCTCATCAGAGACACATATCGTCCGAACTTTTTTCCCGTCAAAAATGATGACATCACTAGTGATTCCTGCTATGGGAGTGATTACCGTATCATTTTACGGACATGCTGCCGTCGCTAACTGCCGTTAGCAGTGTAGGCTTGCCAAAAAAATCTCAGTTTTCAAGGGTCAGATTTTCGAAAAATGTTGCATTAATGGGCAATGGCATGGTTAATGTATGTTGAGAAGTTTTGCAAAGTAATTTGAAAACAAATGGAGAAATTGGAAGCCTTCCATTCAACAAATTATTTGTTTTTAGGTTTAGTTGCTTCAGGAACCGATCTCATCTGGCCATCTTGTTATTCAAAGTCGGGCATTCCTAATTTCAAAGTTCGGAAGAACCCTCTCAACTTATGTAGCGAAAGTTTAGATAAAAGTAACAAAACACACTTTTTTTGCAAAAACAATGTCAAGAATTGCTATTTCAACTTCAATTTGTGCAGATAAGAAAGGCATTGTTGCAATTACCAGGCCTAAACCTTCGTTTTAGTTACCTCGCACGCTCATCAGAAACACAGGTCTTCCGAACTTTTTTTCCCGCCAAAAATGATGACATCGCTAGTAATTGCTGTAATTGCTCCCAAAGTCGTTCAATTTGAAAGAAACGGATGAAATGGACAACAGAAGGGAACTTTTTGCAGCTTTATCAAAGAAAAAGAATGAACTTTTTACGGATAATTCATTTTGAATTTAATTGAATTGTGGGTGTTAGGGTCGGAGGTTTGATCCTCGCTCCCCTTTGAAGCAATTGAAATGCCTTGTTTTTTCTGGCAAAAGATATCTCTAAATTGACAAGCTTAAAGACGAGACTACAAGAGCTTCTTTAGACGAGACTAAAAAACCCACAGAAGACATGTGGTCGAAACGCAGGGGTTGAGCATACCAACACTCCAGGGTTCGTTGGATCGAATCTTGAGCTGATCGAGGTTATTTGACCTGTGGTATTGATTAAAATGCAATTGTCACGGCTTTAAGTGCTCAAATGGGCAAACCTGCAGTCATTGTAGAGTAGAGGTCTGCAACACCTTTTGGGCCAGGGCCCACCAAATTCAATTTTGTGTTGTCAGGGGCCCACAAATTAACGAGCTTTGGGCCAACGAGTACAATGCATGCTATGGATGACTCGCGGACCTACTATTTTATACTATTCCCATAGCTCTTGGGCCCACTAACAACCTCCCTTGGGCCACCATGTGGGCCCGTGTCCACTGGTTGCTGACCCCTGTTTTAAAGGGTGAGGTAATGAAAAATGTTCTTTGAAGCGACAACTGACTCCGAAAAAACAGGTTACAGCAAACATTTAAAGGTTGCTAATAAAAGAATTTGTAAAGAAAGTTGCAAGGATGAGTTAAGAAATAAGAATCAATGGCATTTGGAAATCATTCATGGTGTTTCAAATGGCTTTTCAGGTTGGGATCGAAATACCCAAATACTCAAAAACATCTTGGCATTTTTTGGATCCACAATTCAATGGGGAACAACTTTACTTTCATTGTATTGCATAAGTTTAGGTCTAGGGAAAAGTTGTTACCCTAATCACCCATTAATAATGACATTTTTCGATAAACTATTTGATCCAAACTTGGAGACCTTTTAGTTCCCTCTTGCATTCAAATTTAATAAAAATGCATTCATCAGCAGCTGAGTTATTTGGGGTTGAATGGTCCATTTTTGACATCAAAATGTCGAAAAAATTCTACATTAAAATCAAAAAACAAATTCCCAAAGATAGCTTTTCAAAGTAGCGAAAAAGAGGAAAAATCTGAGTTTTGAGGTTAATAGCAAAGCAGCTCTAAAGGATGTATGATATCACTTAAAAAAGCAATATTTTAGAGAAACAAACATCATATTCATTTAGAGAACACTTTGATGTGTCTCCACCAAAAAATTACAAAGAAATATGTCAAGCTTATCCATCCACAAATTTATTGTTATATCTTCAAAATGGCCAAATCGAAACTTGAAACATCAGCCATTTTTTTTAAATCTCTAAATTCCATCCGTCTTTGACATTGCCTGGGACTAAATTTAAATAACACAAAAAAGAACAAAGTTGTTCCCCATTGAATTGTAGGTCCAAAAATGCCAAGATATCTTTGGGTATTTCGATCCAAAGCTAAAAAACCATTCGAAAAACCATGCATAAAATATATCAAAGAAATATCAAATAATTTAGTCAAGTACGGATTTCTAGAGGCTTTTGAATCAAGCTACTTTGGTTCACCAGTTTTGGTAATTATGAGTCTTTTTCCGAATGACCATTGATCAATATTTTTCAAATTGCTCTACAACGTTTCTATTCACAGCCTCAAAAGTATCCTTTTAGTCCGATTGTCATGCCCTTTATGGTGACAAATCCATCAAGATAACTTTTGTGATAACCTTGAGCCGAAAATGTCAGAGACAGCCGAAGTTTCCGACTCATTCCTCTTAAAAGGGTTCTCATCTTAAGTTATCAAGATAGATCTTGCGTTCGTTCCCGTTTACTCAGCTTAAATAAGCAACAGGTTCCACAGAGTATGTTCCATTTTTCCAAGGTCTTGTCACTGCTTTCTTCCAACTCTACCTTGGGCAAGGATGGAACACGAACTCGCACCTTGAGACCCTCAGTCCTGTTCCACTTTTTAGAGTGGTATTCGTGTAGAACCCTACTACTATGCACACACCACATAGCACTCCAAAAGCAAATGGAACGAAGGTAAGAAGGGAAGAAGACTCTCCTTCTTCACTGAAGGCCACACATTTGCCTAGAATGGAGCACTACCAACCAAGGCTGAGCCTCGTCCTTCAGTCTTTTACGCCTCCTGCCTCAACTGTAGCCTTGGGCAAGACCACTGAATGAGCACTTCTTTTTCAGCACACTACCAACCAACTTGATCAAAAATTCAAAGGTTTATATTCCTGGATTCGTCTTCGTCTTTCGAGGAATGGGGGTGGTGGTGTTATCTGGACCGGAAACACAATCTAGTAGATAGAGTTGAAAGAGGAAAAAGGCCGAGCTCATCGCCCTCAAGACCCTTTGACATCTAAAGCAATATTTGTAGAGGACCAAAGATACAGAGAGGATTATCCTTTGCCATTATTGTCCCTCTAGTCAAACAGGTCTACCATAAAAAACGAAGGCCAAGCTCTTTGGCCAAATCTATGAGTCATCGTCGATGGTCGTTTGGCCTTCGAAAACAAGCAAATATGTAGATCTCGTAAAATCGTGATATTGGATTCCATGTGTCAACATTTGTGTATGTAGTATGTGTGTTCCAATTATCTTATCAGTGGGTTTGTAGCAATGTGCAAGTTGGATTGAAACCAATGCCAACTCAAACCAGCTGCTGGTAACCTGATAAGTGGCCTTTGACGGAACACAGAAGAGGAGAAGCACCTGGAATGACCTTTTCCACGATGGTTTTTCTCAACAACAGAGTTTGCAGCACAACTTACTTTAGGACTAACAAAAACAACACACAGTTAGATAGACCACAACGGTGGTCTTTGAGTGAGTGGCCTTCTGGATACTTCATCGAAGGCCAAATTCTTTCGAGTTCTGTTTTGTACAAGGTCGTTAATCTAGATTTTACCCGTTAAAAGTTGAAGTCAATTGTTGAGGCACCAAGGAAATGACCTTCAGTTTGGCTTGCCACTTTTTGGCCTTGGATCCAGGTTGAAAATGAATAAAAGGTACCTTTCATGGTGAAAGGTAGATTCCATGACCATCATGATGAAGAAGATCCAAATGATTGATGCACATGCAAAGTAGTGGGGACCGATCTAATGATGGATTTCCTTCTCTAATTGGCTTCTGAGCCTACTTATTGGACTTGATTCCTTCAAGTTCTCCAAATGCGTGCAATCCTTTTCGTTTGGTACCCTCAAAAGACATTGATAGTAAAGGTCAACGTCAAAAGAAGACATGTCTATATTTGGCATCAATTCCTCGCATGTGAAGTACAGAATTCTGATTCCGAATCACACTTACCTCAATATTTGACATCTAAGATGACTTCCAGGAACAGATATTGGCTGCCATTTTGCATGGTTTGGACATAGCCTTCAAGGTTGTTATTGGTATTTTCTGCCGTGCTTTGGTCGTTTTTTGCTGTGCCAGAAGATCCACTTCTAAAATCACGTTGTCTCTCTTATATGCTCGAAATAAAAACAAGTTTCTGGTCCAAAGGAGACAGAGAGTGTTCCACTCGCCTCAAGCGAGTTTTGAGCTCAACTGCGGATTTGCCCACAACCAACAGACTTGTAGTAGTATCTTTCTCCCCTTCTCTCTGATACCACACCAACAGACTTCTCATCACACTCGTCGTTTTCCAGGCCGCGTTTTCCCATTCTCTCTCCTCTTTCAGAGACTAGTGACGTGGTTCATGTTCCATTGGAACCTTGAGAACTACTACTACTACTACTAGTATTATAAACGGGCTACAAGGCTACAAAGAAAATGGGAGGGAAGGTTGAAGCAAGAAGAGAAGGAAGACTGGTTCTTCCGATGAGTTTGGCGGGTGTTCCCTAAAGATACTAGAGTTATACAAACGTCTGTTACTTGGTCCTGGTACCAAGTTCCAAGAAGGAGTTGACTCCAGTTCCCTAACAGAGCAAACGAGATGAACTACAATGAAAACCGGCTTTGAGAGTCTCAACGCTAAAGGTGACGGATTTTGGCACAAAGGCATTATTATACTCTGGTGTCTTTGAAGCTCATAATCGTTCTCTTTGGTCATTGGTGCAAGATAAAGTTAGATTGTTGGAAGAGGGTTAACTTCTTTAGAGCTTTTCAAACACCTTGCAATGCCATGGGTTAAAATATTGACGTCCTTGAGTTACAAACCCCCATTTTTGCAGACCCAAGTCACCCTGATTCGACGAGCTTTTGGAACATGAAAAGCGAGCATGTGAGAGCAAGGACCTTGCACCCTCTTTTGCATTTAGTTCGACCTCGAACATCCATGGTATTCTACTCGAGTGTGTGGAACACATTGCCACCACACACTAGTATGGATCCGGTTCCACTTGAACTCATTCTTCTTCGTTACTACAACTACCATAATGGAAGTCCCTTTTCTTCTTCTTCTTCCTGGATTCCAGGGATGCACGCAGATCCCAACCAAACGATCACGCACAATCCCATGGATCTTGGGAGTCAGGTTTCCTTAAGAAGTTCAAAGTGACACACTCAAAGTGGATCTAAGGGCGTTATAAAATACGGCTTGACAAAAATGTGCTCGGCCAAGTTTTATTTCTTCACATTCTTTCATTTGTTTAGTCTCTTTGTCTTCTCTGAAAGCGGCAGATCCCGTACGATATTGCGGGAAATGAGATGGTGAGGAATGTGTCTAGAATAGGAAATGAAGACAAATATTAAGTGTAGGACAGCTTTCATCAAACCCTTGTAAGGCGCTAAATTGAAATAAAAGTTCTGAGAAAAGATTGATGGAAGTCTCTGTGGTAAATTAGAGGTGCATATTCGAAAAACTTTGGTCGAAAGTTCTTTTTCCGTGATCAAAATTTACCGACACCTAAATTGTAGATACATCCATTAGAATTTAAACATTGAGAAATAGGAATCTTTCGTGAATTTGGGATTCCTTTTCGAATTTCAGGTAATCACTTTCAGACTGCATCTAAGTATTCGACAGCGGACTTGGGTCAAAAATTTAAGAAAATGCACTTTCTTTTACACTTTTGGGTTTGGGTCCCGCGCATTTTGTAACTAACAGGCTATATGCCCGTCCTTAATCATCACTGATTTGACAACCCCAA
>JAAGOF010000041.1:111088-142105 GCA_010645155.1 Tigriopus japonicus | reverse complement strand
TATTGGATCGCCTTGCCAGAAAATAACAGGTAAGAAGCATATAAAATATGGTTTCCCGTCCATTTATTTGATAAACAATGTGAAACAAAACGTGGGTTCTGAATGCAATGAACAATAATTGAGTGGGAGAATGGCCAAAAGACAAAATCAACCATCGTACCTGTCAATTGAATATTTCAAGTTAGATTTGCCAAGAATTCATTTGAGTTGTTCAAACGCTTTTCCTGATGAAGATTCTTTTATATACGTATATTTCTTTAGCAGCACTTACAAATGATGAAACGAATCGAGGAAAATTCAGATGATGAAGTGATGTTTTTCAGTCACCAAAACACATTTTGCTTGATAATTTTGTCAACATTCTTTCAAGATGAGACTTACATTGTGCAAACCTATAAACCACTAAATCACAAGACCACGCTTCCCTAGAGACCTATGCATTATCTTTCAAAAACATGGGGATATCTACTCAAAATCTCTTCATCATTCATGTTTTCCTTCTGACCCTGATTTTACCGTTGTGATCATGCATTTCACTATTCATTTTTTTATTTGCGCTTATGCCACTACAATTTTAAAATGAAGGAAAACTTGAGTGACCTTAACTTCAAAGTGTTTCATAAGGAACAGAACACTAAACTATTCTTGTAAAGGCTGGTCTATAAATCAAGTACTTCAAGAGATAATATGACAAATGTTTGCCAAAATATTCTTAATGTTTAATATATCTAGAACAATAAACGAGCCACAGTTGACATTTCAACAAATATTTGTCAAATCATTTGACCTGTAAACTAGCCATAAATTAGAAATAGTTGGAAAACGAAAATTGAATGAACTGGAGGCCTCTAAGCAACAGCTAATTGGGAAACAGACAACGGAAAATAACCCCAAAAATTGTACTTTAACTCAAAAGTCTGCCCTGTTCTTCAGTGTGCACAATAGGGGGTTGAACGTTATACAACCAAACTTTGGTGTCACAATGCTCTGAGGTTGCGTGTTTTTTTGTATTATTCCGAATAATTGTGAACCTAAAGGGGCCCCATAATGCAAATAATTGTGTTTTATTCATTTTTACTTCCTTGTTATTTCGATCAGTGTTGAAATTCAAGAGGTGAGAAAGTTGATGTTCGATTTGAAATTTTGAATGTTTTAAATTCAAGTTCAGAATCTGGCAATTCCAAGGAGTTGGGGTTCAGATAAAGGTGAGAGTTGATCAAGCCCAAGTCAGATATGTTCTTTTCAAGAATGATCCTGTTAAAAAGTGCTCTTGTCCGCACACAAAATATACCGGAAAATGGGTGCTATATCAAATTAGAGTGGATCAAATGACCGACAATCAGAATAGAGCATTTATTGATCGCGTAATCAAATGATCGCAAAATCAAAAGAGACAAAGTAAAAATAGCGCCAGTATGATTGATCGACGCCAATTTTAGAGTATAAGTGAAAACCTTTCTTCACTGGGAATTATTCTCCCCTGATTGCTGACTGCTGATTTAATGAATGCCCCTAACTTCACTTCTTGAAACTGATTTTTGTTTTCTGTAAGAAATTGAAACATTTCCAAAGAGAGCGTGGACGTGAGCAAGAGAGCTTGTAAAGAACACTGCGTCTTCCAAGCCATGGCCATGTTTGGATATAGTTTTTAAGACCAATTCTTCGATTGAATGAAGCCTTGTAGAACAAGTGTGATGGAATTCAGATCAAAAACATAAAAAACCTCAAAGAACAACTTTCTTGCCCTTTTGGGTTGTTGGGAAAATTACGGATTTTAAATTTGATAGCGTTGATTAATATTGGCGTTAATTTGATGTTCGATCAAACGCATTGGCTCTGTCTTAATTTTCTCTCTTCTGATTTCCGCGCTAATTTCATATGGCGATAAAAAAACCGCTCTATTTTGATTGCCGATCATTTGATCCGCTCTAAAGTTATAGGACACCAAGAAAGAGTACATATTAAGTATGATCTAGAACAGGATCAATAAAATAAAAACTAAAATATTCAGCTGCGAATTGGATTATTTTTTTGTTGTTGTTGGTTGCGGATTTTTTGTTAAAGCTATAAGGAAAGGGGTTCCCTGGAATAAAAGTCAATCATTAAAAGGGAGATATCATAAATGCAATAAATATCTTTATGAAACTTGGTCTACCAACGAGTTACTGTTGGCAGATCTTTACAACCCTTGAATAACGGGTTGATCAGGAATAGTGTTTGAAAATTTGTCTAATCCTGCTTTAAAAGCTGTTAGAGGATCAGCTCCTACATATTCCCAACGAAGACTAATAGGCAAAAGATTGAACAATGAAGGAGCCCGATTAAGAAGAGAAGAAGACTTCATTGATCAAACTAGCCTCGATTCCTTGGGGTTTGGAAGTGCTCTCAGAGCACAAGTAAATCCTCTACGATTGCTACAACTGATCACCGATCCTGGTTTCGGACAGGGCCATGAATGCTCTTGAAGACATACAGTATCAGATACTTTTCATACCTTCTCTGAGTACTGTACAGCCCTAATTTCTGGAGCCTCTCCCAATACGAGAGCTCTCTCATTCCTGCGATGTTCCTAGTAAAACATCTTTGGACCTGCTCGACCTTTTGCAAACCTGTCGAGCTCATTGGTGCCCAAAAGGGTGAGGCATATTCAAGATGAGGCAGAGCAACCGACTTGTACAGAGTTAGCATTGTAACACTTTCTCTGGACTAGAAAGTGCCATAGATCGATTTGAGATCAATTTTCATGCATTTTGAGGATATGGATCTTCCATTCATAAGCTAACACAAGGCTTAGATGTTCCCATTAGAGAACCCATAGATGTTCAATTTGATGACATAAAGTGTTTGCCTAAAAATGGAAGGGCAGCTACAGACATTCATACCTAGTTCAGAGTGATGAAACCACAAATTCTGTAATTTATTTATTTATTATTTACGGGTTTTTATCCGATACTGGAAATTAAATTCCCTCTAAAAATGCATTGAGGTATCAGACTGTATGATATTTGATCGTTTAATGGCTCATTAAAACTTTTTAATTATGCTACAAAGCAATAAACACCTTATAACAACAAAGCTTGCAGCTATTTCATAACACCGAATGTAAAATGATTCAGAGCCAACACAAAAGTCTCAGCAGAAATAAGATTCTGACACCTTTGTGATTTAAAAAATGCGGAAAAGGTCACGTTGGTCCTAAGGTAGACGATCCGTCTACCTTAATCAGAATTCAGAGATAAATCCTAGGTTTAGTGATTGCTTCATTTTGAAGTTCTAATTTAAACATTCATAATTGATACATTTGATCATTTTTTTTCTCATAACTTCAAGTTAACCATCATAAATTCCAAATCAATCACAAATGGAGGTTTGCTTTGGGCAGAACTCATTCCCTAAGAAGAAATCACTTTTCATTGCAATAGTGTTAAATGTACTGTCAGCATGACGCAATCAATGATTCTAAAAAACTCAAACACCATATGAATCATTTCTCGAAGTCCAGAATCTAGGTGTTTTATTAATTTATATCATGCAAAGGGAACCAAGAAATATATCTTTTGAAAAAATGTAACAAATAATCGTTTTTTACATTCTAGAATGTGACGACAAAACATTTTTAGAATAAAGTTCATCACTCTGGGGAAAAGCACATCTTTCAAAGACGCCAAGTCCCTATTAAACCTCTTGATTTCAACCGACTTTACATGCAGCAAATGCGAAGTAAAGAATAAGCTCCTAAGTTTTTACCAAATTTCCAAATTAATGAAAGAACTACTATTTTTGAGAAGACCTTAAGTGTCTTGCCTTTCTGCAATTAAAGTATTTTTCAGTGAGATTGAAATAATTAGGGCTTTAAAATGATCAATGTTTTTGTTGACCGCCTTCTCCTTTAATGAGACTTCCTCCAAGCCCAAGGAGGTTAAGTCCAAAATATTACTTACCTACAACTTACTTTATTGCCCTACAAATCACTTTACTACCCTACAAATCACTTTACTGCCCTACAAATCAACAAATCAATTCATTGCTCTACATCTCTTCTACTTTGCTGAAAGTTCATATCATACGCACAATAATTTGTACGTGTGAAGCCCCCATCTCATTGACGAGGAATGATCCAATGGAGAATTCGTGGTAGGCCTTTATACTAGGGCACTGAGTAGTCAACACACGAACTGATGATGGACTGACGAGAGGTGAACAAAGCTCCTAAAACCCGTATTGAGCAGGCAATGCATGCAGGTCAGATAGTAGGAATTTATGTTTGTTGTGGATAAATATATTTCTTTTAAAATTTACCAGAAATGTCAAAGTTTGAAATTTGTCTGAGACTTGCTAATTAGAGATGGCAATTATCGAATAGATTTATTTGCATGCTTGGGATGAAATTGAGTTTGCAATTGTGTTTGCTCAATTCAATTTGCAAGGCATTGTATGTGGTTACACTTTGATAGGTGATCACTTGGAACAAAAATTAGCGTTATTTAGGTAAGCAAATAATTGTTTCCTAGAGCCAATCTAGAGAAACACGAGGCAGGAATGTTTTGAATCAAAAGAGATAAGCCCACTTTTTTTACTTGAAACGACCGCTTGATCAACTTTTAAATGAACACACTGACAGTGCAATTCCTAGTAAACTTATTAAATCAGCTTCTAACTTTGGATCTATGCTTGATCCAGGACTCATTGAATGAACCAGTTAAGAAGCCTCTCTCTTCAGAGTTATCCATTCCATAAATCCAGTCAAACAAGAATCGACCCAACAAGCATACAGAAAAAAGAAACCATAAGATTGATATCACCAAACGGGTTACAAGAAGAAATGGACAACAAACAGACCTGTTCAATTATCTTATCTATCTTTTATCTTTATCTAGATACTTTTTTAGAGAAAGTATCTTTAAATATCTTTATCTAGATAATTTTTTCGAAAAGGTATCTAAGTATCTTTATCTAGATACTTTTTGCGGGAAAGTATCTTTATCTAGATATTTTTTTCGGCAAACTATCCTGAAATATCTTTATCCAGATACTTTTTTGGAAAACTATCTTAAACTATGTTTATTTACCGGGTGCGTAAGAAGTCCCTGGGGCAGTCCCGAACCCCATCTTCATGGACCTGCCCCAGTCGAACTACGGACCCTAGCCAAGTCAAACTTGAATATGTGATACTTGCTCAAGAACTTCAAGGAGTCGATCGGCATGGCAGTATCACATATTCAAGTTTGACTTGGCTAGGGTCCGTAGTTCGACTTGGGCAGGTCCATGAAGATGGGGTTCGGGACTGCCCCAGGGACTTCTTACGCACCCGGTACTTGTTCAAGAACTTCAAGGAGTCGATCGGCAAAGCCCCCTTCGTTTACTTTTTTGTATGTATTTTTTTGAAAAATAACCCCGGATGAAAATTCAATATATTTTTTGTTATATTTAACCCAGCCAAAAACTAATACCAGCGTCTTGTTCCTCAAGGTAATAACTTTCATACGAGGTACTACTCAACATGGTCAACTTTATCCAGATCAAGAACGGGGGGTTCTGCGCCAACCACTGCCAAATTTTGCCGACGTAGACCGCGGCGGACCTGGTGGGCTTGTACTACGGCCGATCGACCTCGGATCTTTTTCTACGGGAGGACAAAACCCTATTCTATCACATATTCAAGTTTGACTTGGCTAGGGTCCGTAGTTCGACTTGGGCAGGTCCATGAAGATGGGGTTCGGGACTGCCCCAGGGACTTCTTACGCACCCGGTAGATAATGTGTTCTCTCAATCTCTTGTGTTGAAGCATCCATTATACATTGTTTACTATGCATTATGCATTTTCCCAAAAAGTATCTAGATAAGATACTTCTAGATACTTTTTTTCATAATCCATAATGTCAAATTATTTGTACATTATGCACATTGAAAGTGGATGCATTATACATGTTGAGACTTGAGAGTGGAAGCATTATGCACATTGAATGAGGAATCTGAGGATGCATTCATTTTCCACTTTGACGAAGGGTGCATTATGCATCATCCACTCTCAATGTGCATAATGCTTCCACTCTCAAGTCTCAACATGTATAATGCATCCACTTTCATAATCCATAATGTACAAATAATTTGACATTGTGGATTATGAAGAAAAGTATCTAGAAATATCATAAACAGATACGTTTTCTGAAAAGTATCTTGAAGTATCTTATCTAGATAGTTTTTTCGGGAAGCTATCTTGAACTATCTTTATCTAGATACCTTTTTCGGGAAAGTTTCTTAAAGTATCTTTATCTAGATATTTTTTTCGGCAAACTATCTTGAAACATCTTTATCTAGATACATTTTTTGAGAAGTATCTTAACTATCTTTATCTAAATACTTTGCGGAAAATACTACATTATCTAGATACTTTTTCAAAGTATCTTGAACAGGTCTGACAACAAACACCTTAAAACTATCTCCAACGCTTCGTTATGAGGATAGTTGAAAATCTTCTTAGGGGTATTGCATTATACATGATAGGAAGAATACTGCCCACCCAACTTTTGATTGCTTTGTATTATGAAAACTAGCATGAGTTACTTCATCACAGTCACAGCCATTGCGAAATGATACCATTCGGAAGCTTCACGTGGAAAACAATCGATTCTGACTCATCATATCCATGGCCAGTTCGTAACCCACAAATGTGGCCGCATTAGCCGGAAACGCCCGGATCAAAATAGGCCTACTTCCACGGTAGAATCCCCGCCAGCCATACTTTTGAAACATAGTCGTCACTGTTTGATAGGATGATCCAGTTCCAAATGTGGCTTGATGTCTGTTCTTGGCAGTATCTGCCGGGATAGCCACACTCCAACCAGCCACGCCTGCCAATCCTCCGGCCAAAATAGTCGAGCCCAAAGAGGGCGCTTCGTTCGATATGTTAAATTGATGTTTCAGAGATTCGTAGGTCAAAAAGTAGGTCCCAAAACTGCTCATATCACGCAAATACGTCAGGGAAAGGCCTCGATAAAGACTAGACAACCCGTGATGGGTCACGATATACTTCAAACAATGCACTTGACCACTGTATTTAACCGGATGGTTTGTTTGCATCAGCACTTTGATCCTCTCCAAAGGCACAACCAAGGACGGCACAATAAACAACTGTGAGAAAAGTCCGGCAAAGATGACTTCTTTCAGGTCAAATCCGGGCTCGGATCCGTGATAGTTTTTGTAAATGTTCTTGCCCATGGCATTGCCGTAAAATATCAAGGCAAATCTGGGCAATGCCAAATAGACCATGCCTCCCATTCCTCTGTAAAGGCCCCAAAAGCCGTCTTGGTGAACAATTTTTCGTATGCAATCAAGAGCTCCATGATAAGGATAGGTTCCACTCTTTGGACACGCTTGCATAGTTTGTAATTGCACCTTTACCGTGTCCAAAGGATGTCCCACGAGAAATGACAACAAGCCTCCACAGGCTCCAGCCAAGATATTGGCATTGGGATTGAGTCGGAGGTCATTTTCACTCATTATTCAGGCCATTTGCACATTATTATAACGTTTTTGAAGGTGTATTTATCCGGTCTTATCCTTACGTAAGGGATGTGTTCCGTCGTTACGAGAAAGAAAAATACAGAAAAGAAGGGAACCATGAGGAAAGTGAGGAGTTCACACACGGGTTGTTTCCTGGGTGGAATTATCTAAACATGATCTTTGTGTCTCATTTCCTCGTAGCTTTTGGGTGGATCCACTTTTTTGTAGTCCCATCTAATCTGACCTCAGGATCAAGGGTACCCAAGGGACTTTCATTGCGAACCTCTCCCAAGAAAAGAAAGAAATAGGCACAAGAGAGAACGGGATTGAGGGGAGAGTGAACCTGAAAGTTTCTAACTCGATTCTCTCAATCAGGGATTGGCCCGTGGAAAGTGTAGCTTCTGTTATAAATGCGGTTGGAATGAAGAAATCATTTTCAGATTACAAACAAATTGGAGACCAGATTTGAGAGTGCCATGTCACATGGTGCATACTTGTATTTTGTCTATTAGGTCAGGGTTTAAAAAGAAATAATATCACTAAGAGCGTATTTAAAGCCAATTTATTCCATTATTTCATTCCAACTATTCTCAACGCCTTTTTTATCATTATTTTCTAAAGGCAAAATTTGAACAATGTTACATTAAATAAGAAAAAAGACCGGATACATTTAAACAATATATCATGACAATAATACCACTGAAAAATGAGCCAAAGCAAAGGTTGAAGCGTTTATTTTAGTTCCATTCTTAAAAATGGCATTATACCGTGTTGTTTTTGCTATAAACTAATTAGCAAAATGGAAATAAACAGTTAACAATTTATTGCCTCTTCACCTCAAAGCTTCTCTCAGATATCTGTGGACTTTAAAATTGGCTTCTCCACCTACTGATGTGTTTCGAGTTGGATTTTTGGCCGAGTTTTGCCACTTTGGATTTTCAGGTCAAAAAGTTGACCCCCAACTAATCTTCTCAACTAGAGACGCCATAAAATATGGCAGCACTGCCAACTCAAAATCCAAAAGTATAACTACTGATGGAACTCGAAATCGAACTAGTTCGAGTGTTGCCAAATTGGTCCCAGTTTAGGTCTTTTTAAAAACGTTCAATACAACCTGCCCTTATCAACAATGATAAACTTCCGAGTAAAAAATGGCAGCACTCCCGGTTCGAAACACATCACTATCTCCACCTCAAATCAGCACAGTTAAGAGGTGACGGATAATGTTCCATTTCAGATGGACAGGGTTGAAATGAGCGCAAAAATGTATTTAGCTTTATCATTGCTGAAATAAAAAACTATCTTTGATAATGCCACAAAAGAGAAAAAGCAATGTCTTGGCAGGAGTCTCGTCAGGTTGTTTCTTGTCCTCTAACCAAAGCGACACAAAGATCCCATTTCGCTTAATAGGTTTTGATGCACACTCGATGTTCCATCTGATTAGCAGATTGAGAGAGGGGATCCAGCAAAAAGAGAGACCCTCATTCCCGGATCTGACGTCAGTAAGAAGGGTTTGTCTTTTGGATGAGGCTGGAATGAACACTGGAATGAAAATATTTTTTTTCGTCAACAGATTACACAACAATTGTATATTCAAAACATCTCTTTAAGGGGAACTTTTCAATTTTTGCATCCATATCTTAAACCCATAAACGTACCCTGTGTGTGTTAGGAATTCCAGGATGACGTTATTTTTTTGTAACTGAGCTTCTTTTGACGAAGGTGCCATTGTCTTCTAATGCCCAATTGATTGAATTTGGTTCGATCGAATTTCCGAGGCTTGAATTTGGACATGACCTTCCAATGAGACAACGGATCTAGAAGCATCAATTCGCGAACAGATCCTTCCTTGGAGTGGTCCAGTTCCGAAATTGTTTGAAAAACCCTGTTGAAGTACAAACCAGTTTACTTTACG
The DNA here is from genome assembly GCA_010645155.1 of Tigriopus japonicus. Classification (NCBI taxonomy): domain Eukaryota; kingdom Metazoa; phylum Arthropoda; class Copepoda; order Harpacticoida; family Harpacticidae; genus Tigriopus; species Tigriopus japonicus. The sequence goes on along the minus strand of JAAGOF010000041.1, from coordinate 132,687 downwards.
AAGCAAGATTAAACATGAAAAGTACAGTACCTGGGATTGACATTATGGTCATCAGATCGAAGAGGTTGAAAATAAGTGTCTTCCTGGCGGCTAAAACGTAGTTGCTTTGGATGATTTTCTAATCTTGGTTTGGCTCTGATAGAAGCAAGAAGGTATTGTGATAGAATTGTTTGGTACAATGTTGAGAGGAGCATGGTGGTCGAACACACACTAAAGGGATTTTTCCTTTGAGCGTGGGTTTTTATACTATATTAGAGGAAGATTATGGAACAACGTGCTTGTCATGATACATCCTGGTTTTGTGGAACTAGGAACACTTGTATCCTCCAACAAATGTACATTAGGGATAGGTTAAAACAAAGCATGAATTACTTCAGTTGGAAAAAGGTTGTTGTCAAAAAATTTTAAATTAGTGACAAACTAATCAATGAAAATCAACATTCTCGACGACAATTCGTTCAGCACCACAAAAATGTTGATGAAATAAAATTTGGGGCTAAAACTAAATTGGCCAAACATGATTCGAGTAAATCAAACTTACAAAATCCGAAATTTAGGATTGAAATGAAACATTCTTTCAGAACAAAGACTTTCAAAAGGAGAAAGATTTTAAAAAGTATACCTCGAAAATATGACAACGGAAGTATCGACTCCTCTTTCTTTCTTTAAAGTCTTGAAATGTCACTTCATTTAGGCAAACAATCTTTGAATTTCCACCAGTCCAGTTTTTCAGTTGTCCCAAACTGCTAATCTACTTCGAAGTGGTTCACTTCTGGATCAAGTATTTTATCATAATTCTCTATTGTCTGAGTCTTGTCATAACCCACGGATCCAATCACACGAGCAAATACCAATTTCTCTCTTCCAATTGCGAAGAGAACTCAAAGCTGCCACTTGGACCAGTAAAATGGGATTATCACTTGTTCCGTTAGCATCATAAGCCACCACCGAACTCATTACCATATGCTCGACTATTAACCAAACCAATACGTAACCATTATTCCGCACTGACTGATGGTGTTCCAAGCTGACTCGTCATTGGGCATAACAGGATCTTGTGTCAACATTAGCCATCGTTCAACACCTAGATACATCAGGGGGGGGCCTTTGTTATGATTATTATTATTCCTCCTCCTTGATATGGAAGAATCAATCAACCAATCAATTATTCACCGAAGTCTAAAGTCTCGTCTTGCTCTTCGTAACAGAAGAACATTTGGAACTGTGTTTTCAAGGAATGGAATAATGCATCCTTCATTGGAAACATGTACTACCAAAGGGTTGTGGTGATGATGATGATGATGTTTTGTCCTGAGAACCAGAAAGAAACCTACCTCCATCCCATCTCCTCAGACTCTGTGGAGCTCCCTTATCTGCCCTTAATAGACAAGGAAAATATTTTCCTAACGGAAAATGACTTTCTTTCGTGGGATGGTTTGATGGTTTACTGGTTGGTCGGAGGGCAGATGGCTCTAGCCAGAACACCTCGATCCTCGTTAAGAAAAATGTTATTGTTATCAAACTAGCTTTTTGGCATAAGTGAGTTGTAAGAGAAGTGAGAGCACACTCTTACAATACAGTACAAAGCACGTGGGCAAAGACAGAAAAAAAAGATGGAGAAAGGGGTGAGATATTTTTGTGAAGGGATGAATATGAGTGGCAATGTTTTCATTCTTGATCCGTCAATGTTTGGTTGCCACTCTTTTCCGATATCTGCATTATGTTACAGACATTTTTATGGCAGGCTATTGACATAAAACTAGGTTCACCAAAGCGATGTATGATAATTTTGATCGCGTTCAAAATGTGGGAAGATTACGATGATCATGTGAAGAGTGAATTGTTAAACCTGTGATTGAATTACAATAATATTAGACAATGCTAAACAATGAAAGAAGAAAGAACCCTGATTTATGATCCCATGAAAGTTTTCCCTTTTAATGACCTGCAGGGTGTTGAGAAGTTTTTTTTCGTGTGCCTCTCCTTCAGGGAGTTTTCTAGGTGTCTTGAGGCCAAACACTAAAGACCAGATGAAAGTGTAATATAAATCCACTTGGCAGTCGTTCTGATTGAAGACCAAAGATAGGGTCATTGAGCCAAAACAAATATATAAAGCTCCCAATTCGAAGACTTGGTGTTAATCAAGAGGTTGTGGCAATTTGCCTTCTCAAAATCTGCCTCGAAGGGTAGCGTTCTGATGAAATTAATCCCCTTCTCTTTCGTTTCCCTCTCTGGGAACTTTACTAGCTCTTGAAGTGCTTAATAGTACTCGAGTATTTTAAGTACTGTTCCGGTAAAGAGTTCATTCAAAGATTTGAAATTCCCTTTAGATGTTGAAATATGCTTTATTTATTGGCTATTTAAAAAACGTATTAAAATTGATCCAAAGAGAAAGTTCTCTGAGCAGTAGGAACTCAGATTTCTGTGACCTTTTCGGCAGTAGCAGAGTGGGTTTGATTAAACAGATGTCTTATGTTACCATTAGAATACACAACTATGATATTGAAAGGTTGTGAAGAATTATAATGAATTGTTCCATGATGTGAATACAGAGCCCCTGAGCACTCTATCGGTCTCTATGGTTTTATCATTAGCAATTGCTAATTTTCTTGAAAGGGAGAGGAATTTTATCACGTAGAATCACCAACCCTCCCATATGTCAATTTTGGACTTTTCTTCTCTATAGCTAATCTAGTGGCTAAACTAAGTCTATGTGAGAGGTAAGGGGTTATGAAAGGACACGCCAACTGTCCTTAAGTGTTTTGTCTGCTCTTTGCAAATGAAGATTCTTCTTAATGACGAACCAAGCTGAGATTCCTTTGAGGCCTTGCTTTATGGCCTGCCTCACCATCTCACTAGATACATAACAACAAAGGTCTGCAATTTCAAAATGAAACACTCACACCCTCTCTGACAAGCTGAAACTTCCAAGTCTTCATCCAACTCAATCTGGAACATTCAGGGCGTACATCTATTTAAAAAGAGAAAACAACCCAGTACTGTTTTGTACGAGTATGTTCCACGTAAATTGAGGTGAGGCAATATTCCCGAGTTTGGAAAGCCACCATCTGAATGCTATGCAAAGTAGAGACTCACTAAGGGTTCCAAGTTCATGACAAGGCAAAGGTCTCAAGGGACATTTTAAGGTCTTGGAACAACTTTCATCGAAGAACTATCTCACATTTGTGTTTGGGAAGACATGCTTGAAGACGAATACAAACTGACACGAATTGGATTTCCGTTTGATTTCTGAGTACCATGGTCATTGAGTGAAATAGTTTTAATTTACAAAATATCATTCGGAACGTGAAGTAAAATTAAAACATGACAGCTCTTAGAAACCAAAACGTCGCCAAAGATTGGGAGGTTTTGGCTTGGATTGGATTTTTGGCCAAGATTGTCTTGTCAGATTTAAACTTGTTGTACTTTAATGGAATTAGTTTTCCTTCGGTGCGTTATTCATAAAGCCATGAGAGTTTGAAGTGAGGTTTGCTTTTTCTGTTCCAGATAAAATGTTGACCCTGCAACAAACGTTGATGTTAGCAATCGTTCTCATGGGATTGGTGCTTCACAGGAATTTGGCCTCGGCCGATGCCAAAAACTTCCGTGAAGACAGTCATTGTAAGTGTCATTTTAAAAATCAAGCATTTCTAGCCAGGTCCAATAGGACCAAAAGTTCTAGTCATTTATTTGCTGATTCATGTTCCTTTTTTATTGTTGTGCCTTTCTTGTAAAAAGAAACGCGTCCAAAATGGAGACCCTAAAAGTTTCAAATTAAAAAATGGCTCCCTCTTAAATACTGATGCAATTTTTCTTTAACTCAAATGCTTGAGTAGTCCAAAACAACGAATCAAAAAACAACCTAGTTTATTTGCTATTGATTTGAAATTACGGATACGATTGATTCCTTGTCATATTTTTGAAAAATGCTTAGTCTGATTGCCGTGACACTGTTTCCCAGATATATGTTAAAATTAAAATTTGTTGAGGTTATGAGTATGCATAATGGTCTTTAAAAGAGGCGTGTTCCTTGTAACTTCGCCTTTAGCAAATAATTTGTTTGTTCTTATCAAAATTTCGCCATTTACTCCAAATATTTGTGCCATGATGGACCATCATCAAAAAAAGTCAAAAAAAGTCTTGGCGATATTTTTTAGAGGGAAAACTCTGTTTCTTGTTTCTCAGCATCAGTCAAATGACTTGATTTTGGTCATTTTTTTGATTTTGTTAAGAAATCCTTCCAGTTAATCACTACCATCGATAAAATTGATAATCGAGAAATTCTTACCATTCAATAAAAGAACGTCTTCCATCATACAAAATTGACGGGCGTTTTCGTTCCTAATAATCTAAAAAAAATCTTCCTTTTGCACGTCATAAAACATTAGTTTTATCACTCACTACAACTCACTGAAACAAGGTTTAGAATACTTCTTGAATACTATTGGTTTGCTCGTGAAACAATATACCTTCTTGATGTTCCGAGGCCGGACCTCAAATCAATTATTTACGTAGATCTCAAGTTTTTCCCACTTCTGACCAAAGGGTCCTTACATACCGTCATTTTGTCTTGTTCCTCCACTGTCTCCTTACACCCATGGGGTCCAGTATGCTAAGCCCTAATTCAATTGGGGAATGGAGGTTTGAAACTTGGACATGTATTGATGGTTGCATTCCATCTACCTTGACAATACTACAAATGACTTCATTGTCACGATGGCTTTGGCTCCTTGACCCAAGTTTGAGGATCACATTGTAGATCGATTCGGTTCCCTTCGTGGAACGTGGAATTTAAAAAAAGACAAAGGTACCCGTGAGTAGTTACTTGGCAATTTCCTTCAGGATTTACATTGTTCCCCATCGGCTTTTGTTTCTGTGTCTGTGTCCCGCTTTCTTTGCCACAGAGGCTTCTTCTTCTTGAGCTTGATCCTAACAAAGTGGAACAGGAAAGGCAAGAAGAAGGGGACATCTCAAGAGTGGACCATACACGACCGAATCTTAAGGACTAATCTCGAACCTCCTTATGGAAGGTTTTAACTAGACCCAAATCGTTGTCCTCTGTTTGAAAAGCGGCAATCGTGAATTTGACTTTATTCCAAAAGTGGAACCTCGAGATTGAAAGCTCTCCTGTGCCAAGCTATGGCAAATCTGGAACCAAGACGAGAGAGGGATGAATCCAAGATGCTTTTTGCCGTTTTCTCTAGATCCAAGCTATGAATTTCATTTGCGGCTTATGCCACTAAAACGGATCCCCTTTTTTCAATTTGAGAGCCTGAATCTGAGTGATGTGACTCGAGAGTGTCACGTTATCTTTCTCTATCTCTCTATGTGTGATGATATCACTGGCTGGTGAAGCTGTGTGAATTGCCAATGGCGCTCTAATTCTAATTCTAAACCCATATCCCTTGTTCCCAATGCAGCTTTTCCACCCGAGATCACATCCAAGATCCCCAATGTTTCGGTTGCCGTGGGTCGAGACGCCTTGTTCACTTGTCACGTCAAAAATCTCGGAGACTTCAAGGTAAGGACTTTTCTCGGAACACTCTCATCATTTGTCATTCAGAGTGAAATATTCGTATTCGCAATGTTATCTTTACGTTATTTATGGGCAGTGACAAGGTCCATTTTCTTACTTGCAAGCGCCAAATTTGGTCTGATTCAATTTGACAGGGCTTCTATTCATGTTCCATCAATTCCTTCCGGACGTCCCAAATGTTACTTCAGTTGTTCGCCCAATATTTGGCTCATTTTATGACCAATGTGACGGAACTGAATTACAAGGCTCGTTAGGTGGACCAATCGTTGGATGTTAGTCAATGCATATCGAATGAGTCAAGTTGTGACAAGTCATAAACTTAGGCAAATTAGGATCACCCCCAAGGGACTTGGATTTGTTTGTGAAGCCAAATGCAAAACTTTCCACACTCATCTCGATTCGGATGTACTAGACAGTACGTTGTATATGCTTCCGTAGTTGGGATGATGGTGGGACATGGGTGGAACTGGGTCTCATTGTCTATTCTGGAACAGGCCAAGCCAATGCCAATGCCAGAACAGCTCTTAATTTCACGCCAAAAGAATTCAGCGAGTGCTTGTGAGTCAAATTGCCGTGTTCCTTGTCGGACAAGATTCGGCGGAACTTTGGGAATTACCTTCAACGAAACAACGTGTTAGACTGACATCAATTCCACATTCGTCTGTTCGCAGTGCCGTCAAATCGATTCTTTATGGCTTCCTTCCCACTTTTTACCCATTTTTTTCTACCACCCATCCTGGATGGGTTCGAAAGCCAAAAGTAGTGGAAGGGGGATCTGTTCTGATATAAAGAATGATCCCCTTGGTTCCAGGTGGTTCCAATGATAGAAGACGAGCCTCAGGGTACCAAAATAGATCAAGGCGGGTCTCTAAGTGGATGGAATAGACTCTAGAGAGGTACTTGAGTCGGCAACCCTGGGTAAAACCTCTATTTAAGCACTCGGAAGAGGCTTAAGCGTTGGAAAGACAGAAATACAATGCCGGGATTAAAAGAGATAATATGAAATGCACCATCTCCATGAGAAATCCACAATGGACGTCAAGCGTTGTGTTTCTATTTCAATAATGATTGCGAGTTTAAATTTTGGGAAATGTTTTCTTTCAGGTGGGATGGGTTAAGGAAGACACTAAGGCAATTCAAGCCATTCACGATATCGTGATCACTCATAATCCCCGCGTTCAAGTATCCGGAGATTTCCACACAACATTTCATTTACACATATCAGAGGTTCAAGAAGAGGATCGAGGACAATACATGTGCCAGATTAACACGGTTCCTATGTCTTCACAGGTAATTTGAAAGCTTTTTCAATGATTTAAATTGTTGGCATTACCTCGAAAATGGCAATATGACCTTTAATCATTAACCACTGCACATAAATGCAAGGATGGTGAAATACCTGGATACATTGGCCGTAGGCAAAAGACATATGCCATAATCTTATCCATCAAGGAAAATTGCTTTTCAGTCCATTTGTCTTGTGAGTATGTTAAATACCCACAGACTATTATTTAGCGTGAGTGACTAAAATCTATGGAAATGAGAGTGGTTTGAATCATTTAGGGATGATTGCATTGAATTTCGATCTACAAATGGTCTATAACTAGGTCGAGGCCTCCATATTTTATGGCCTCCTTGATCAGTGTCATCTTTAGGACAAATATTTGAACTGCATCAAGGATTTGATTATTGCACTAACATGTGAGATCCTGCTCCATTTTGAAGATGATAATACAGATTTGAGTTCGGGTCTTTAGGTTGAGTCATCCTCACCGCAACCTAAGATAATCGGAACTTGTCTTTTTCACTTCTCTCAACCCACAGGCCTTTGCGGTGATATTATGTTTTCTATGTTTTAGACGGCCTCATTGGATGTATTGGTTCCACCAGACATCACGCAATCATCGGGTGACCGTGAATTGCGGCAAGGGGAAATGGCCATTTTGGAGTGCGTTGCCGATGGATATCCAACTCCCACAATCAGCTGGAGGAGAGAGGACAATCAGAGTATCAAAGTCAAAGATCCACGATTTGGTGTTCGAAAAGGTGTGTTTCTTCCGATGGAATGTCTCTTCTCATATCAGAGTTGACAGGTCACATTACTTTCCCATCTCTTTCGTACTAAATATTTTCGCCCCGTCACCCTTTGATCCCAGACTTACACCTTGTTCCCTTAAAAGTGGAACACTTGGGGGGCCACGATGTTCAACAATGCCCTTATTTTAGGGTCATTTTGGCGTGAACGAAGTAACTGGGATCTGTGTTTTTGTAGTGAAACGATATGAAGGAACCACTCTTACCATCCCCAAAGTGACACCTGATGACATGGGGGCTTATCTTTGTATTGCCACCAACGATATTCCGCCGGCACGAAGCAAAAGAGTCTATCTCTACGTTCAATGTGAGAAATATAGATACATTTGAGTTTTAAGGGCACATAATCATTCAAGATGTTATTTTTTTGCAGTCCCGCCGTTGATAAAGGTCAAAGAGGAGATCATGGGGGCAGTTTATTACAGCGATATGAAGATCACTTGCAAGGTTCAAGCGTATCCAAAACCAATCGTCTACTGGAACTTTTCTAGTAAGAGAAGTATAGACTTGTGAATTTGATGCTCCCGATTATTAACGTACATCTAAAACAATTCAGATGGAATTATTCTCAACGGTGGAAGATATACAGTGAATGAGGAGGTGATAAGACCTTTTGAAATGTCTTCCACATTGACCATCCGAAACATGAGTTCTTTGGATGTTGGACGATACAGTTGTGTGGCAAAAAATTCTCTATCGGAGGCATCCACCATCGTTCGAGTTTACAGTAAGTCGCTAAAAACGCTAAAAACAACAGTCGGAAAGTTTGAAAAACAGCAAACAACGCAAAATTGTAAAAATAATGGAATTTCGAGTAAACTGGCTCTATATTAAGCACTATCAAAAACTAGCCACAAGTGCGTAATATTTTTTTTAGTTCCCTGCATTCGATTCATTGTCAACTTCTCTATTAACTTTCTTTGTTTCGACACTAAAATAGTGAAAAATACGCAAGTAGTGGTCTCTGGAACCAAATTTACGCAAAAATACAGCCCTTTCACACAACAAACGCTAAAACCAGAAATGGTGTGGTAAACGAGAGGTTGCGAGTATTGCGAACCTGACCTTTCCGTTCTTTTGTCCTTCTTTTTGCAGTGGTGGCCACACCTTCACCACCCACCAAGCCTACCTCTTCATTTACTTATGGATATCAGCCCAATAATAGGCCAGATTCTGTTCCTACGAATTCTGTTTTGCTCGACAATGGTGTCCAGTTATATCCTAAATATCCTCAACCTGATGACCAACCTCCACTATTGGCCAATGACAATCGACCTCAAGATCATTACGATATTTTGGGCCATAACGCGCAAATCAAGGATGAAAATGAATCAAAAAAGTTTCACAAGAATTTTGGAAGAATAAGTGGATCAAATGACTTAAAATTGGTACCGGTACCTTGTCTATTCCTATTGCATAGTTTTGTCATTTGGGGATTAGTTGGAATACCAGCATTTGATTGATGGGATTTAATGCCTTTTTGTCAATGGCTTGTGATGATGCTTACCTTATTGACTGATAAATAAATGATCATGAGGGTTGCTTTTCATTTAGCATGAGATCATTGTTACTCATTGATGACTTTCAGTATCTGTTTTACATTTAATAGAGCTAATTTAGCGACAATTAATGCAGAGCTAGCTTCTTGAGAGTAACTTCACTCTTTCAATCAAAATTTTGACGTAAATATTTCGATCTTATTACTGTATATTTTAGAACCCTTATCTGGAAACAAATTGAAGGGTTTCGAGCCACCAATTTAGAAGGTTGCGCAGGACAAAACGATTTTTTAAATAGATTGAACTCGAAATGAAACACAGTATGGGTAAGACTGTATCTATGTTTGCACATGATAAAACAACAAATTCTCAATAGGCATACTTACGCATCATTCAGTCGTATTGTAATATTCATGTTTACACTTATTCCGCAACTTCCAGAGCATTTGCCCACTTCCAAAAAAAAAGGATACTTTTTTCTAAGGGCGCAAAGAAAACAACATTGATGTACATAATACATTATCTTGGGTTCACAGCCGATTTTTTGATGGGTACATCATGATGATGTGAGATGCCAGCTTTTCAATGGACACAGAAGAAAAGGATGAGAAACCCGATCAAAAGGAAACCGTTTCCTTCTTGGCAGCGTTGCATTGATTGGCCAAACGATGTGGAAGTCTTCCTCTGCATTGCCAGATTTTCGCCTGAAATTGGATGTATTTTATTGCATTGGAAGTTATTGAAAAATGTTGCAGATCATTTTCACAACGATCGCAATTCCATGTTTTTATCTCAACACACCAGATCAAACCCATCCATTGATTGTGCTTTAGAGCAAATCCTAAACTTTATAAAATGTACGATCACAAAATTTGTTTCTCAAAAAATAAACATAATTGCTGGCTGTCACCTTTTGCTTGAGGTTTAACAGCTTTTTGAAAGAAACCATAGTTAAGGGTTAAATTTAGACATCAAAAACCCCTGATTCATCGTCGCGATTGCCAACAAAACCATCATTCATAAACTCACAAATGACCGCTTTTCAACCGAAGTCCTTCAGCCGAAAAAATGAGGGATAATTGAAAGCACCACTCTCGTAATAATTATTTTTCCAATCAATCTTTCTTATAAATCTATTGTCCGAGTGACATTTTTTCTCCTTAGGAAGAAACCCAAGTTATGTTCAACTTTTCGTTCCATTCTTTGTCGATATGAGTGAGAACTATCTTTTTATTTTTTCGGACCGCAAATAGATTTGCAATATCCTTGGAACAAATAGATCAAAATAGATCAAGGTCGTAGCTATTGCATTGTTTTAAGAAGAGAGAAGGTTGGAGAGCCTTTTTAGATGTCAATTACGCTTACAAATGCAATCAAGAATGATGTCATCCAAGCCTAGATTCGATAATGCGGATCTTCACTCGTTCCATTTCAATGCTTTTCCTCAATGTTCGAATGATGTACCAAAGTGGTCCAATTTGGAATCTACTCTGATGCTCTAACGTTTGATGCATTCATTGAATGCCGTCGATAAATGGATTGGAAACTTGTTCCTCTTTAACAATAGCCACAAAGTTTTTTAATCACCGGTGATGGGTCAAGGAAATTGGACCATCGACTCAGCTCGATCAAACATGGTGCCGTTTCTCGTTGTTCAAAAACCTTCACCTTTAGTCCGACCTCCAATCCTCTGAAGGTCAGTCTTTGACACTGAGTGGATAGTCACTATTTGAACAATGACATTTACTCATCAGTCATGATTACACCTGACACTCAATTGCAATAACCCAAAGTGTTCCACGTCTCCTTAACTGAATCGTCCCCTTTGACACGAATATGACTCTACCTTTGACAACATGAACCACCACAGAATGGTTTCGAGCATTGGAAGGAGCGCAAGTATAAGCTCCGGCATCACCAAGGGTCACATTCGAGACCTCGAGCTTGGACACGGGTTCGAGCCTGGCCTCTCCCTCTTCCATGGAACTGACTGAGGAAGGCTGGTCCTCGTGGATTTCTTCTGCATTAGCCACGAAATCCCTGAGAGAATTGGGATTTGACGAGCGTTGTGGTCCCGGATTGGTTGTGATGGTGACACCATGGCGGTCGGAATAGTTGACCACTTTTCCGTTGTGGTACCAATACACGTAGGAAGGCGAACCTGAGCTCCGAAGAATGTGGCAAGCCAAGCTCAGACGACTTCCTTCTTTGACGTGACGCTCTGTACTTCCAGCAATTATAGCCACCGAATCTGGAATGAAAGACTCAAAGGTTCAAATTCGGGGATTTGGTGCTGTTTTGAATAGATTTAGAGAAACCCGGTAGAGGTTTTATTTTTTGGCGGTGCGAAGAAAGGTGCTTCCAAGATCAAATGAAAGGTAGCTTGAAAGCAAAGCCCAAATGGAACTTTTTCACATCTTAACAATGGAATTCTAGCAACACGTATTAGAAGTGATGTGCAGACGGCACTTGACAACCCATTCCAAGTGTTTGTGGGCACCAGATTCTGGTTTGTGTGTCCGCAAATATTTGCGGAAAGTGTCAGGAATTTAATATTGTCATGGAAAGCATGTTGGTATGCAAAATTGTTGACACACTTGACGAGTCCTTGGCAAGACCATCTTTTGGTCTACCAAAGCATGTTCCACACTTAAAAAATGTTTTCTGGGGAACTTTTATCCCTCAGATAACCAAACCTCCACGGAATAGAGATGTCATTTTGTTTGTGGTGGGGAAGGTAAATTTTAGTGAAATATTTCATCCATTTATTTTCTCTCTTAAGATTTCTTCTGTTGCCTTGCCAAACAATGTTTGCTTTCCAATTTGAAATTGGTCATCTCGGAACTTCTTATCTTCTAAGTAGCCAAACCTCCAAGGAATCTAGGTCAATTTTTGTTTGATGAAAGAGTGTATTTTAGTGAAAGTTTCAAGAGATCGGCTGCCCTTGTTTTCTCTCGAAGGACTATGACGATGAAAGACCGAGAGCCACATAGGAAGTAAGAACCAGGGCTGGCTCAATCTTGACGAAGACTGCTCGTTTCGTCCTTTTGAAAAGTTCTTGATGAGAAGGACTTAGCCTTATTAGTGGCTCTTTCCTGACAAATGAGAGGCTTCAAATCTCTGGTCGATGCTCCATAAGCTACTTATGTTCCAGTTCCGGGAACTCAGTCCATCCCGAGCAATTTCTACGCACATTTTTGTACTGTACAACCCAATTGTAGATTTAAACCAATCAACCCATCTCTATTGGAGCCCAACCCAATTGTTGTGGTTGGAGCTCTAGGCTTCGGGAAAACGAAACAGCCCATGGAAAGTGGAAAGTTCGGTCCTTTCAAATACCTCGAATAGAAGAGCCTCGAGCCAAAGTTTAAATTGGGTTAAAATGTGGAGCAATAAAATTGGCCTGATGAGAACGACGGACTTTTGGCTGAGAGAGACGTGGGATAACTCACCTAAAACTACTAATCTCACGGGTTTCTTCATTTTCTTCTCCATATCGTCGTGATAAGAAACCTGGCATTCATATTGTCCGGCATCCTCGAATCTCGTGTTCTGAATCTTGAGCGCCCAAACATCGTTGCCTTCCTCGTGAAGAGGTGTGAAACGAGAATCTTGGGTGTATCTCGTCTTGCCAATGGCCACAATTCGCAAATCCCGACTTCTAATCCATGAAACCTGGAACCAAGAGAGTAATAATTGAAAGGCGATCCTCTCTAGGGGAATCGAGAGAGAGGTGGAAATGTGAACTCAATTTTGGCACACGCCCACCTTTATTTATTTTGTAGAGGTGTGTCCGAGACTTGATAGTAATGGCTTTTTTGTGGTTGCACTAGTACTCTTTCTAGACTGACTTTCTAGTGCTGTCTTTGTTTGTCGTTTAAACGTTGCAGACTTTTAGTTGCGGTGTCTGGTGTAAAAAATTACACAACCGACTTCAATGACTAATGGTTATTTCAGGTACTACTTTGTCTTGAGAATTTTGAACCATTAATGCTTATTGAAGAAGGAGCAAAATAAATAGTTATATAATAAAATGGGTATTTCCTTCCGATTGTTCCTCCAAAAAAATGGTTTGTGAGAAAAATCAGTCAGCTAATTTGATTGATTTACGAGAGAAACATTATCCAATCTCAAAAAGGAACTACACTTTGGGATCCATTTCAAATAAGGATGCGACAAAAAAAACTTGCCTTTTACGATGGCAACTTTTCTCAAAATTGACCTTGTGATCTTTTTTCTTTGAGAAGACAAATAATAATGTACAAAATTGATAGATATGTCAACCTTTACAACAATGGACATTGTTTGCCTTCCTAATGGGTGGGTTTATAGATGAATGGGAATGTTTACTAGACTTATTCATATAGCAACAACGAACATGGCAAACTTTATTGCAGAAAAGGGCCGAATCTTCTCCTGCTTTTAGGTTCATTTTTACTTTTTTGGTTTTATCATTATTGTGAGTGCTTATGTTTCACTACAGAAGTTTGCAATTAGGGCAAAATCATATAACAATTTAAAGAAAAAAATTATGCGCATAGGGTGAAATAATGGGCCATAAGATAAAAATATTCTAAACACAGAAGCCAAATTTGAACCAACGATTGATCTGAATTAACGAAATATTCCAATAAAACCTCAAAAACGACATCAAAAAGGCGATTTGCGTTGTTTTCTAACATGTTCAAAATATCTTGGACCATTGATTAACAAAAGCTCTCAAATGAATGGTTTGGGCGATCTATTTAAAAAGAGACCCTTCATTCTCATTAGACGCAAATAAAAAATCTATTTTTATCTAAATAGACCAAGAAAATCCAATTCCTCCCTCATTACCCCAGTTCAAATTCACTTATTTTTTATTGATCAACAAAAGAGACGTGACGTCATTATTAACACTAGAACATTCTTATCCTCCCATTCCAGTAATTGATTTACCTATAAATGGATCCAATGGATCTTGAGGTAAGCTGATATTCACAAAAATTTCTTATCTTCCTATCTCTATGACTAAGTCGAGTCTAGCAATTTAATTATCCTTTCAAAAAATGCACCTGCAAGTTCGCAATCCATCACCCTGCGCCACTCCCAGTTCTCATTAAGCACTCACTCTCCTCAAGGTTATTCGTGGTGAAAGCGAGGAGCACTCACAAGAAGTGAAAAACCATGCCTTTTTGTGGCAATATGTAGAGTATCTTGCCTTCGATCTCGAATCCCTAAACCTTTAAAGAGTCTCTGTTGGATCTCGAGGTTGGCTAACCCAATCATTGTCTGTTACGGAAGAGCTTGGAATTGCTTGTTCGTTCTCTGGATCTCGGTTCGCACCACAGCCTTCGCTCATATAGTGAGAGAGTAAGTAGTACGTAGAGCCTGAGGTCATTGAAGGTTCTTTCGTATGGAAAGGAATGGATTGGATAGTCAGGCAAGCAGGCAGATAGATGTTCCTTGAGAGCATGGATCATGCAACATGATAATGAACCATCCATCTATGTACGTGCGCTTCCCAGTTCCCTGTCTTGTAGTGGCCTCATGTTCCATTTCATTCTTTGGGCTTGTTTCCAGAATGTTTCGTTCTGACTTTGTCCGTGTACTTGCCAAAGGGACCTTTTGGTCTATAATTTGTTCCATTCAGCCCCGGTGCTTTCTTTTAAGTTCGTGGCTATGTGGATCTTGGGCCAAAGCGAGCAATTTCTTTTTTGGAACACATTATGGTCAGGTCCCAAAAAATGTTCCCCGTTTAAAAGTGGCCTGGACTCACAAACCATTCCGAAACTGTCCGACAATGTAATATGGACCGTGGAACAATATAGCCGAAGCTCATATTCGAGCTCAAGAAGTTGTTAATTATCGAGTACGAACTGAGATATTTGGAAACCAATGAGCAGAATGTGTGCCTTTTTATGGCTATTAGCCATGTTTGGCGAGAAATCTTCAGCAAAATGGGAACTTGAGCAAGTTATGGCTCAATTAAAATGTTTGCCATGTTTTATGGGTTCGAGCCGCGTTTCCGTTCGACGATTTGTTATTTACTTGTGTCTAAGCCAATAAATCAGAAAAAATGAAACGTCTGCCTCCAGAATACATTTCACTTTAGACAAACAACATTTGCCAATAACTGCTGACTAAATGGACAAAAAAGGGCATTATTGTTATATAGGATAGACCAACAATTTAGGCAATGAATTACGGCGATCGTTTGCGTCTCCATAGAGATTCAAGCTTTTTGCCTTGAAATCGAAAATCAATGTGAGTTGGTAGCGCAAAATACAATTAATTGTATAAAGTCGCTTGCTTTCCAATCAATTAATGTGGAAAATCTGTTGTAGTTTTTAGTTCGGTAGATGGCGTTTTCCAATGTCAAGAAGCACTGAATTTCTGGAGTGGACGGCTAACGATTACTGATGTGTTTCGAGTTGGATTTTTGGCAGAGTTTTGCCATTTTGGTTTTTAAGGTCAAAAATCTGACCACAACAAAAATTTTCAACAGGCAACAGACCTCATCTGCCATAAGATATGGCAGCACTGCCAACTCGAAATTCATTTTTTATAACTATTGATGGAACTCGAAATCGAACTAGTTCGAGTGTTGCCAAATTGGTCCCTGTTTAGGTCTTTTCAAATAGTTCAATACAACCTTCCCTTTTTAACAGCGATAAACTTCAGAGTCAAAACTGGCAGCACTGGTTCGAAACACATCACTACTAACGATGAGAATTAAGATTTCATGTAGGTTTAATTCAATTGCGTTCTTCTGCAAACAGGACCTGGCCTGTCAGCAGTACACTACGTTTTTGAAATTTCGGCTCAATCGAATGCCAGAGTGAAAAGTTATGCCTTCTCAAAGTTATGTACTGAAGAGAGCACAGAATGAATGAACTTGCCCTTTTGTGAGAAAGTAATTACCAGAAAAGGGCTAGTTCAGAAAAAAAACAAATATTCGCTGATAAGTGGCTCTCTGATCAGCACAGGTTGTTTTTGCTTCGTGATGCGAAACTGAATCCCAAAATTGAATAACAAAATATTACATGTTTCATTTTTATGATTACATATTGATGTATATGATGTTCTTGGTTCAATTCACAAACTACCCCCAGACTTCTCAATTCTAGCTAAACAGGCAGACCGCCGTGACAGTGCGGAGATCCGTGACCTCTAGATGACGCAGGCTGTATTTTCTGAATTGACTCTGAGAATCGAACTTCAAAAAGGATATTTGCGTTACAAACACGGTGGCGCACTCTATGACATTCCTTATGAAACCATCATTTTTACCAATGTTGTTAGGTAATCCCTCATAGAGGGCGGTTTTGTCGACGTCAAAATTGAGATATCTCTATTTTATTTATCTATGGTTCAATTGACTAAAATTGGGTTGCGCCATCTATCATAGAACGTAGGAAAAATGTCGATATGAATCTATTGGCAAATTCAATTGTTCTCCGCTTTTAAGATCTATTGTGCAAAAACAATTTACCATTGCCATTTAAACTCTTTATTTGCAGAATAAAATAAAATTCCAACGATTTTTCCATTTTTATCCTCAAGAATCCAGGATGAACCATTGGCTCAACTTTGGGACGGGTTGGTCGTCATCGAAGGATCGAAAGCATCATCGTACGCTTCACTGTAATGACCACCGAAGGTTCCGAGATTGCTCGTTCATTTGGGCAACAACGTGACGAAGGTTGTGGGGACCAAAGGCCATTTGATGACCACTCGACATTCCAAAAGACCAATCCAGTCCAAGAGAGCGACAGTGGAAGGGGAAGAGGACAGAGAAAAGAAAAGAAGGAAGGAGGAAGGAAGGGACGTGATTCAATAAATGTCGCTTCCGGGCTTGTCCTCAATCTCTTTCCACACCAACATTTTGACACCTTGTTCTCGAGTTCTTTAGTCGATACGCTCGGATTTATTTCGGACCCCATCCCAATTTATTGTCGAATTTCACAGGGGTTTCCAGTTCTCTCTCAGAGTCGAGCAGGAAAATCTAATCAGAGCCTCTTTGGAACGACGACCGTTTGAGCACTTGTCGATATTGCCACTCCATCCTCGTGTACGAACGAGACCTCGTGTATCCAGTGGTTCAGGATAGGTTTGTATTGGAAAACCTTGTGAATGCTAATGCCAGTCACTCGATGAAGCAAGGGGAAGGAAGCAACTATCGACAGATTTTGTGTCCCTGTCCTCCTTTGATGACAGAACCATCCATGCGGGGCATCTGTCGTTCCAAAGGTAGTACGTTCCAAGAATTCATTTCACTTCATTTCAGAGAAATGGGGTCAGGGGACGTCGATGAGTGAACTGAAATGCATTGGTTGATCTGTGGTCCAAAATAATCCAATTTCTTCGTCGATCGCCATAGTCGAAGAGATGAAGGAGGGGGTGGGATTGGAGTCATTGCACATTGTTCCAAGGATACTCTTGATTGCTTGTGGAACAACTCTAGTGTCAGGCATTTATTGGAGCAGAATGATAGAGATTTTATCCCTTTAGTTTTCTTCCACCAATGGTTTATGACCCTCTCGTTGGTGGCCTCTTGCGGCGCGTATTTCAACTCAAGGTTAGTTATGGGAACATGGGGGTAATTGGAACAAATGGGACCAACAAGAAAATCAAGTGACCTTGTTGAGACACAACCATAATTGCATTACACATTGCTTTAAACTTTCTTTTCCGTTTATAAACATAACAATTTATTTCCTGGGGAGTAAGGTAAATCCAAATCCCATGAGT
The DNA here is from genome assembly GCA_010645155.1 of Tigriopus japonicus. Taxonomy (NCBI): domain Eukaryota; kingdom Metazoa; phylum Arthropoda; class Copepoda; order Harpacticoida; family Harpacticidae; genus Tigriopus; species Tigriopus japonicus. The sequence continues at coordinate 114,825 of JAAGOF010000041.1, read as the reverse complement.
CCCATGTAGGGTTTAGTGCTTTGCGTGTAGAAATACATGAAATCCCCTCATGTCAAGGCAGTAAAAGAATCTTTTCGCTTGGTGTAGCTCTGCAGGGTTCTCTTGTGGAGTAACTTGATAAAGAGGAATTCTTTCCCAACTAAACAATTCAATGGATAAAGAACACAATAGAAAGTTCATTGAGGGAAATAATCCCGTGGTGGAACAAGTACTTCTTCTCTCGGAAGTTCCAATCATGCGCCTCAACGCTTCGATGAATCCATGTGGAAAACACTCAACCTTGTCACTAGAAAACCGGCATAATTACGATTAGTCCAATCCCTTAAAAATATCTGCATTTCAATGTCTCTTCTTTCGATCTCTTTGAAATCGTTCTCAAAGCAAGGATTCGGTTCCAAAGATCCTGGATTGGAATGTTCGATGAAAAAGAGGGCTCATTAAGTTGGATTAGCCAGATATAATTCAAAGAAACTTGTTATCCAACTCGTTCTTGTTCTGTTCCTTGAAAGAAGAGAAATGAACCGCACTGTCAGTGATCTGGCAGAGGTGTTCCACCCCCAAAAGTTGGAACTTTTTTGATGTGGCCGGCTGCCAAAGATGAGAATGGGAAAAGTTTAGTCGGCTATTCACCACGTTCAGGTCCAGGACAAATCTCTCGTACGGTTTTCTGCCCATGAGTGAAGGTTTTTGAGCTGAACTGAGCGACTAGCCGACATTTATATCTCACAGAAGGGGTCCAAAGCTGTGGAACGATGACGACAAGTTCCAATTATTTGACGAGCAGTGGGAATCAGAAGCTAAAACGATGGGACAATTATCGTTTAATTGCTTGGTTTGATGTCAGTTTCTGGGTGAGTGAACGCCGGAAAATCCTATTTGATGACAGTGAGAGATGGCAACATGGTTCATTTGCAAATTGACGCAGTTTGCTGACTGCCGTCGATGGTCTTTCACCACCTTCAGCGTGAGAAATTGGAATTGGGGACAATATTTCACTCTCAAGTATATTCCGTCCCAAATTGGCTCTGACAATTCGCAATCCCAGATTTTCGAGGGTACAAAAAAGAATCCGATTTCCAAATTTGGCTCTGATGGGTTGGAGCTCTTTCACACTCGATCTTTTTCTTGCCCCACAAAATCACCAAATCCCCATGTCACCGTGACGTTTCCTGGATTCAAGAATGATTGGATCGTTTGGAACACTCGAAATATTTTCGACACCATCCCGACTTTACACTAAGGGCGCTTTAATGTTTCTACTTCAAAAAAATCTAAAACAAATCGAACCTCTTTAATGATGACCTGACCCAAATTGAACCCAAATCTTGGAACACGGGGCAAAATAACAGTGGATGGTATGCTACTCTAGATTTTTATGGTGTTGTGTCCCAAAATGTTTGCCGACAATGCACTTCCGTATGCCTTGTTCCACTTTCTTGTTAGGAGGAACGCAAGGATCTTTCTTTCCCTCTGGAAATTTGGGCGTGACAGTGCCAACTGTTACGACTTACGAGGAATGACGAGAAAAATAATAGACGCAATGTGTTTGCCTTCAAAATGGAAGAGCCACGAGTGTCGTTGAACTGGCTTTTGTTGTGCGCATGGCCTTCCTTCGAGTTCAACTTGAAGCACTAAATTCAATCTTCTCAAGTGCCCATGACTCCCCCATCAGACGTTTTCTTGGATCTCACACGCAGAAGGTCATTTTTTAACCCCATTTAGGGTCGTAGATGGAAAAATAAACGAGTTTTACACCTGTAAGGTGGCAAACCCTTGTCAAAACCAGACACTTGCCTATTGAACAACTTAAAGATCGAGCTTGAAAAACCAGTTTCACGTACCTTTCTGTCACCCAGGTTTCCAACAAGACAGTGAAGATAAGTCGTTTGTCCATATGAGGTGACTACCAATGTCTTGGTATGATTTGAAAAGTAGGGCACTCCCAAACGGTTCTTCCAAAACGCCCAAGATGAAGATCGGTAGAAGCTATTTTCTGGTGGGTCATCGGGAGCCTTAACAGGAGCATTGGTTTCCGAAGCTGCCGCCAAAGCTGCATGCCCACCCCGTCGATTGTCAATGGTCGAATCTGTAATCGAGAATAATTTGATTGAGCAACTTATCTAGTGGTAAAGCTTAGCAACTCGTTCGCCATTCACCCCCCTCCTCGGTTCCATCAAGGGTTGATGGGGCTCTTTTGTAGCCAAACAGAGAAAGGTACTCAACTTGTAGATTTACTTCACATCCTAGCCGTCATGGTGATCGTCATCGTTTCATTTTCCTGACAAGAGGAGGGTGAGCTCCGAAGTTCCCAACGACACCTTCAGTGAGCCTTCAGTGGTCCACATTGAGGATCCCACCCCTTTCCTCGTTGTTCCTCACTTAGGCTCCTTCTCGTCATTGTTGAAGCCTAATATGGAATGTAAAGGACGAGCCCCTTTGCTAGACACGCGTAATTTTCCCCTTCATGGAACAAAAGTGGAACATATGATTATTCAGAGGGAAAAGAGGTAGGAAAGTAGGAAAACAGATCCATCTTGGACAGATCCTCGCAATCCACTCGAAGGTACTCCTCTTGGTTCATAAAACTGACGGGTGGTTCCCAGTTGGGATCCAAGCAAATATCCACACGGGTCGTGGAACCATTGGTACACAACGAGCATTAAAACTCTTGTCTTGAAACTGGGGAAACTCGGTCCCATGGCTATCATAAAACGTGGAACAAGATAACAATCCACAGCAACTCAAAGGAAATACAGATCAGTAGACGGAAAATCAAAGGAATGTGCGAATTCATTAAACAGTTTTCGCTTTCGGTTGGTATTTTCTTTTCAACTATCATTCCATTCTCTCTTTGGCCTTGGAAATGTCCCGCTGTTAAATAGGCCTCAATGTGTATTAGTTGGCCAACTGAAGTGCACATCTTGAATGCAAATTGATAGAGCTAAAGCGACAAAATCACTCCGGAAAGTCGTCGTTTTTCGAGGCAAAAGGAGGGAACAGTTGGAACACGAATAGGAACAGGAGGATGATTTTCTGGCAAAACTAGTGCCACAAACCATGGACAACTTTTTCGAAATCGCATCATTTGCAAAAAGTTGGAACACTATCAAATGCTTTGCTGGCCTAGTTTTTGTCAGCCCAGAATATGGAGGATATCCGAGCTTTTTTCAAACTTGTTTTAATTTCCTCTCTTGGCGTGTTGCCAAATTTCCTCAGTCCTTTTTGATCAGAATGGCAATGTTTCAGCATTCTTTTCTCGAGCTCGTTTGAATATTGGGAACGTTCTTTAAAAGCCCAAAATAGTGTAAAACCCTACTTCTTCACTGTATATTTTGACAATCATACCAAGTTTAGTTACCATTTTTCTCCCGAGTTTGCCAAGAATTGTCAGCCAAAAAGTGTTTGAAGGGTCAAGGTCATCTCTTTTCTTTGAAAGTCCTAGATGCATATCTTATCAACACTCTTTGGCAGGCTTATTCTCTTGGAAGCAAAGTTGGTACACCAACCATTCAAGTCTTCATAGTAGCTAGGTCTCAGTTTGGCTCCAATGTTGGTGTAAAATTTGTCCTTGGATCTTTGAATTTGTCCGTGTTACGAGTGCATTGGCCTTCGTTTTAGAGAGCAAATTTTGATTGTAGCCAATTGCACATCGTGAGTGAAACTTTTTCCTGCCGACGTGGAAATTGGATCTCATTAGGGGATCCCTCATCCGTGAAATAAATACGTGACCCAAGGAC
>JAAGOF010000041.1:93027-110967 GCA_010645155.1 Tigriopus japonicus | reverse complement strand
GTCTCAGTTTGGCTCCAATGTTGGTGTAAAATTTGTCCTTGGATCTTTGAATTAGTTCGTGTTACGAGTGCATTGGCCTTCGTTTTAGAGAGCAAATTTTGATTGTAGCCAATTGCACATCGTGAGTGAAACTTTTTCCTGCCGACGTGGAAATTGGATCCCATTAGGGGATCCCTCATCCGTGAAATAAATACGTGACCCAAGGACATTGGTGGTGGCATAAAAATGATCCAACTTACAGTTGTTAATTAAATACGTTTCCATCCTCAAAAGTGCAGGGTTTAATTGCATTTTTGCATTGAAACGTCCATTCAACTTACAGACTTGCGTTTTTTTCTATTTGAAGTGTAGTATGGAATCGTGTAGACGAAAGAGTTTCCATCTGTCTTCCAAAGCTAAATAGTCGCTCCAACTTTACCAATATGAGAGTTGGAGACCCGGTTACCTTGACTTCATTAGGACTCTAAAGAAGTAATCCGTGTGTTTCTAAGACCTTCTTTTCGTTGACGAAGCTGTTGGATCATGTTCCTTCTCTTCAGCTTCATTTAGACCTTCTTGTGAAGCGATGTGAATAGAAAGGCTTAGAGTTCAGACAAGACAGATATTTATGTAGAATACTGGTTTTTGGGTGAGCCTCCTTAAAGATAGTAATTGATGATAAACGTAAAGAGGCTTCGGTTTCGAAAGAAATTTCTAATATTGAAGCCACTTCAGTTTCAAACTGAGACATGAAAAACATGGGAAGTACTACATTGTTTTTAAAAATTTCAATGAATTTTCGCAAGCAAAACTCTGCTTTGTGATTTAAACTCATATTTTGAATAGAAATTTGGATAAGGAATGTATATAAAGTTCTATCTTAAATCACTCTCACAAGATGTGATTTTTGTTAAAATATCATCAGCGTAAAAAATTACTTTTTACTTGCTCCTTCTTAATTTGGTATTTACATAAGCAGCTTTAATAACGGCTTTGAAATCAGCTATTTCTTCGAGTTGAAATGGGGATTTCCTTGTTTGCATCTTTGAACACCAAATTGGTCTTGGAACTCAAAGGGAACATCATTTTGACGTACAAATAAAAGATCAAACAACAAGAAAAAAGTAAGGATGATATTGAAAGGATGCAAAAAATAACTTTGAGTAGTGCCCATTACTTCCATTTGGATAATCTTAAGAAGCAAGGCTCCAATCAGCTCATTCACATATTACCACAAACGGATGCCTATACAGTAGAACCTCAATTCTCTCGTTCAGATGCATTTGGGTTAGGTGTGGCATCAGGAAATACGAGAACGACCTTCGGTTTCATAAAGTGAAATAGTGCATTTGGTTGTGGTTTTTGATGGGTTGGATCAAGAAATTACGACTCTCCAAATGGTTCAAGGTTCAACTATCCAGGAGACGTCCCTCTCAAGAAAAAGCACCACCTGCCGTTCAATAGGGGGAAATAATTCATTCCAGCAATGATTCCTCTTGGTTGGATATCATACGCAATAATCCAATTACTGGGATTGTCTCAATGGTTGGCACCAAACCACCGAGCGACCTTGGATGCAACGCATGGGAAGCGGATGAAAAAGCCTCTCGACAAAATGAATTCGACTTAAAGCGATGATTACCGATCGCACCATGTTTTATGGAAGTAAAAGAAGCCCTTTCCATTCTCTCTCCCTCGATCAAGGCTTGAAATGGAGGGTGAGGATGATGGATTTGGGAGTGACAACTTGTGTTTTGGGCTTCCAACTTCTTCGAGTTGGATTTTCAAAATATTATGCAAGGCCCGCCTCGAGAGCCCATTCATCATGGATTTGGCAGGCCGTTTTTACTTCTTCTTAGGATCAACTTCACATTCGATTACTTTGCAGGTTTTCAAACGTACCTAAAAGAAGAAAGTGTTGCTATCCGCAAACACTTATGTAAATCTGTGAGTGTCAGGAGGGTGTGTGGAGGAATAATTACTCAAAGGCCAAGGCCCAAGTCCTGTTGTTATTGTCGTCGGGTGCTCTAGAAGTAGCCTTACCCATGAAGGGGCTTTTTTCGGCTTTTGATGTCAGTCAGTCAAGTCATTTCTCGCCACCTTGATGACTCTTTATCACGCGTTCCTTTAGAATAAACATCAGGATTCCTGGGCCAAGTCTTGTTCCTCCAAGCACGTACCAACCTTCACCTCTACCTCCAAACCATCATTTGTGGCCTTTATTACCAAAATTGAGAGTCAACAGTTGCCGAGCAAAAGGATCTGGCCCGTTCAAGCAATCTGGGCCGAGCGTAAAAACGGCAGCCCTGAGCAAAGTTGTTGCTGAAACTGGTTCCGAGGAAGCAAATTGTTTCTTGTTTGTTATGTACACATACAATAAAGCCAAATTCTTGGCCGAGCCGACAAACATCAGGCAACACCTCCTCGTACACGTCCACCGTGGAAAAATTGGTTGAAAAAGGCCTGAACCACTTGTTTCTTGGGAAGTGAGCGCTATTCTTAGAAGCCCAAAGTCTGATTTTGACAACTCAACACTGAAGTGTCGAAAGCTGCGGTCCAAATTTTGGCCCTTCATTTCCAGAGAACCGGTTTTTGCCAGTGTTTTGTCCCTTTTGCCAATTTTTTGAAACATGAAAGGACCCCCATAACTATTCATTTTAAAGGTGCAATTAATTCCACTGACGTCTGATTTTTCAAATGACCTAGCTCCTCTTTTTACGCGATTATAACGGGATAATCTTTAGCCTTGGGGAATACGTAAAGGATAGAATGGCGCAAAAGGAGAAGTCAACATGGCCAATTGGGCTTTTCCTTGAGTGACTTCGGATGAAGCAATTTGTTTTTTCTTTAGTTTTTACATCGATTTCGTGACCGTTTTATAAATTGGATGGCTACTTTGACCTTCACGGAACCATGTGCCGTCTCAACACTCAACACTCGAATGTTTACGGCTTCCCTATAACTAAGAGCGTGGCTCATACGAATTAAGAATTATGTTGGCGGATGTTTTAACGAGTATTTAATGCTCAGTCCACGCAATCTTCGTTCACCTCCTCCCAAAGTACATAGTGAACATAATCAGAAAGAGATTTGCACGCCAGATTTTAATGGACCCTTTTTTCTCAGGCAACACTTGCTGTCTTTTGTCCCCTTTTGAGCTTCATTACGTCTCTTTCTCGTTGGCTCACACATGCTTGGCCTTTTTGGTGGCCAAGAATTCCTTTTAAGAGTCGTCTTGTGGTTCTGGAAGTGACAGGACTTCTGATTGCAGAATTCATGGCTGCAAAGTCTTCACGTTTTCGACTCTCGCTCGATCTAGGATTCTAGGAAGAAGTAGGCTTCCTCGCAAGCTTCCAACTCTGACCCTGCGAACGAACCCTGATGAAAAATGTATGAACCCCAAAGAGCCGACGAATGAAATATATGGAACTCCAAAAACAGTCATCGAATTCCCAGGGTATTTGAATCTGGTTCGGAAAGGCCAAACTATTTGCTGACTGAAAATTACCTCCAAAGGGTGGCTTTAGAACAAAACAAAGCCTTCATAGTGAGAACCTCTTCGATTTGTGAGGTGAGTTGTCAAAAGCTCTTTGCAATCTAGTTTTCATCAGTGGTAAGATGAGTGCCCACTCCAGGTTTTATTATCCTTGGAACAATAAGATCATTTCTGATCCTCATTAATAATCCTTCTCATCCGATTTGTAAAACTTTGAACCCCAGAAGTACTAAAAAAGGTACGTTTTTATGTGCCTTGGTTCCAACCAACCCAGGCATGGTCGTCTTGAGATGGTTCGTTCCACGATTTTGGATCTTGTGGAACTTAAGAACGCCATCCTGGGATGCATTCCGAAGTTGGTGCAAACTAAGGAATGGAAATTCGAGCCAGGTGACGGACCCATCGAGTTCCATGATCTCATTTGTGGGCCAACCCCTGGCAAGAAACTCGAAGAAGGTATTGGGAGCAAAAGTTGCTTCATCGGATATTAATTGATCTTTCCATTCATCCGACCTTCACGTTTGTTCTCATCTTCGCTAGCCCGTTATGGCTTTTAGTCAAACCAAGAAGAGACACTGCGTAAAATGAAGTGTGACGTAAGCGATGAGAATGAAGATTTCCGAAAGGATCAAATCAATTGCGTTCTTTTGCAAATGAGACGTTGCTTGCATGGGATGGACTAGGCATTTCAAATTTTAGCGTAATCGAATGCCCGAGTGAAAAGTTATGCCTTCTCAAGAGAGCATAGAATAGATAAGCACGCCTTTTTGTGGTAAAACGGTGACCTGAAGAGAGTTGGCTCATTCATTCTCAGTAAGATTCGTACAGGTTTTAGGAAGATCAAAACCACTGAATGTGACGTTCGATTAATTGAAAACTGTAATACTTAGTCTCGCCAACATAAATAAGGTCTTCTTTACAGAAGAAAGGTATCGAAAATCATAATTCTTTTTGCTTGCCTCGAACTAAAAAAAAGAAAAAAATAAGCGGTTTACAATCAAACTCTCCAACTAAAGTATCCAATTATGCGTTTCTCTTTTTGAAAGTTTGTCTCAACATTTTTATTTTTTATGATTAGCTCCATCTAACAATTTAGCGTCGATGAAAACACTCCTGTTTTATTTCCTCGTATTATCGATCAATGATATCAAATTTAGCTTCTGTAACTTACTCATTTGTTCAAAGATTTTCAGATGATTTCATTATTTTTGAAGGTGATACTGATATTTCAAGATTAACATCTTAAAATTAAAATGGAATACTTTCAAGGTTTTTTAAATTGTTATTGGATTTTTAAGTACATTTCGTTTGTTGGGCAGTATTGGATATTGCAAAAATGTTTTAATCGTTTTCGGCGATTAAAAAAACATAAAAATATTTTTCAAAAAATGAGAACTTTTTTCATTTTTTTACTCGTTTGTCAATTGTTTGAGTCTTGTATAAAGTTACTTATCCAAATCATTCCAAACCAATATTTTTTGGTCATTTTTACTTTATTAGAGGGATATTGAGATCAAAAAGACCTACTTTTCATTATAATTAAAGCGTAAAAGGTAATGGTAGAGAGTAAAAAAAGCTAGAAAGTGCTCTTATGGAGTGAAGAATCGCCTTTTGTTTCAAAAACTCATCCAAAAGAGGAGTTGGAAGTAAAACCATCTCATAATCCAAATCAAGAACAAATCACACACTTTAACACCGCCTCACGATCTGATACAGACATTAATACAAACTCAACGATAATTTCTAGGATATCCGTATCTCAGTTTAAAATGAGTCGTTCTGCTGATTCACGTTTGATCTTGGAAGTTGAACGAACTTGAATAGATGAAAAGGATCTGCCAGAATGAAGAGCCTTAGGGTTGACTCGATGTTCAATTGAATTTGAACTAGGCGTCATTCAAACTTTTAACGATTTTCAAGATTGAGCCAGACCCTGCGGTCTTTTTTGATTACTATTTTGGTCGATTTTCCTCTAATGATGATCAGACCTAGGAAGGTGGGTGCTTTGGTGAGTGCATTTATCATTAGGGGATATTTGAATTGCATTCAACTAATCGCATCAATAATTTATGAAGAACATCTTCTAGATCTGCCCTCATTTGTTCAAAGACCTTAAACACTAAAATTTGTTATTGGCACTTTGTTGAAACTCCATCTTCGACGCTCATTTCCCCAAACTCAGTTTGTCGAGAAATCTGAAGCCTTACTTTGAAAGAAATCACGAGGTGAAGATTCAAAAATTGTTTTTTAAATTAAACCAGCCTTATTATCTGTTGAATTCATGCACGAGAAAAACACCCAACCCTGTATTCTAATACTCTCTCAGAACATAAATTCTCTACCTTTTACCAACGAACGTAAAATCCAATCATTTTTGCATGCCCATTTTAAGTGGACCAAATCAAACATATACAAAATGAGCCAACATTCCTAGTTCAACATTCACGCATGAATACATTGTTCGTTCCCATTGGCAAAACCAGGCAACCTTTTGGCCTCTAATGAGATCTGGAAATGCCATCATGTCCTCGCCATGCAAACCTAACGGAGATGTGTGTATGCATGTTGGCTTGGCTTGATTGTTCAAGAATTATCTTTCTGACATCAATAGCGAGCAGTTTTGGCGAAAGAAGCATTTCTACTTTGTGTAACTCTCCCTTGGGAGATTGCCCAGGACCGTTCCAATCCAACAATGGATGACCCCATTCCGTGGTGGCAATATCTATCTGGGGGTGTCGTCTCAGATCAATGAATATGTTCCAATTACGAGAAAGGGATCTGATTAGTGCCTGGAATAACTAACTCCAATCAAGTCACGTAATAGGTTTGTTTCTCTTGAGACGGACAAGAAGAACGGTTAAAAATAAGAGCAGGCTGTCAGAAATCGCTATTACGCTCCCATTTCTTGTCATTGAAGGCCCTTCATAAAGCGGACGTGAAGTGTAAAAGCGCAAACAATATCATTCATGAGGGTTAACCAAAGAATTACTCAAAGAAATCAATAACTCGATGAAGGTTTACTCGGGAAAAAGGCTTTCAGGAAAACGTAAATCGACTTGGAAAAAAATCAAGTGCGCAATCTATTTTTTGTTGCTTTCTTATATTCCTCATTTCAACGGTATGCATTACGTGATGATTTGTTAATGGATTTTTTCTCTAACAATCTGATTCCGAGGAAGTTTATATCATTTGTAGAACAACATTACGATTGCTTTTTTACATTACGCAAACCCACCCCGTTCTGGTCACCCTGCAATTTCCTAACAAGAAAATTCGACTAAAATATAAACCCTTGGTGGTCTTGATATGCTAATGTTGATGTTTTCAATCAAGCTTGACATATTGGCAGAATTACTTGGAAATGCCACAGAGCTAACATGATAACAAAGGCCACGCGGCCTCTCATTTGCTCGTTGAGGCCTTCTCATTTTTATGGCCACTCATACAACGGAATTATGTGGGGCAAACAAGATTCGAGGAGGATCCTCTTTAACTTGACAAATGGCCGTCCAAAGTTGAGGCTTGCTTGAAATTTGCCCACTAAACTCTGGTGTCCCTTTAAGGTTAAGGAACGAACTGGATTGCGCTCTCTTTTGTTTTGGCCGTGAACCTGTTGTCTTACTTTATTGGAGAACGCTATGAAGCTTCAATGTTGAAGTTTTTGTATCAGATCTTTGGGCTTAAAGGTGTCAAGTCGGGAAAGACCGATAGCCTGCCTATGGACTCGTTTCGTTTGCCTATGCCCATTGAACGGATAAATAATGAAGATTTATTAGGGTGGGAGAAAGAAAAAAAGGAACAAGCTTCTCTTCAACACTCACTCACAGCCGTTTCACCATAAAGTATAATAGAAGTAAATGTGAAGAAAGAAGGCCAAACTGATAGGAGGTCTCGCCTAGTAAAGCATACAAACTTAGGCTCTGAAATAGAACTGGTCTATTACGTGTTTCCTCCCCTCACTCAAAAATGCCTTCATAGCGATGAGGAAGGCCATGATTGTTATTGAATGGCTTTCCATCTTACAAATTAAATTTACCGTACTTCTATCGTACAAACAAAAACCAGGTTCTAATTCGATGAACAATCGGCAACTCACGATTGGATCAAATTTGCATCGAAGCCAATTCCCTGTCCCAATATTTACTTTCTCTTGCTCAAGATGGAGAGAAAAGGGCCCTTCCATCCATTCAATTTGGCTTTAAAAAATCAACCTTGGTTGTGGTTGGTTAGCTCTCGAAAATCTGCTATATTGTTCCGAGTCAAGGTCGGGCTTCAACAAAGACAATTGTTCATTGTCCAAGGCTCTCTTTTTTGCCTCAGGCCTTTAACGCGAAAAAAGGGGATAGATTTTGCCCTTTTCTTTTGAGGCTCTTTTCAGGAACGCTTTCCCTATTGTCTTTCGCTAAGATCCTTTCGCGAGAAAGCGCTTCATTATTCTATTTCGTCATCAGTGGGGAAAACGGGGACGAGGTCGAAAAAGTAAGAAATTTCAACTAAAGGTTTCCCTATTTGTTCTATTGACCTTTCTGGACATGTGGTTGGAATGACTTGCAAACTGCTGCAACGGGGCAAAAATGGCTCTTCTTTGTACTGAAGTGGGCAGAAAAGTCCATTTCCGCCTTCTTTTCCCTTTCGTTTCTCTCTTTCTTTTGAGAGCAAAGGCCGAGAGAAATGACCCTTCTGCTTGATTAATGAAGGTCCTCAATCAATGCAGAACTTTCTGACGGAAGCACAACTCACGGTAAATCGACTTATGTACTATTTTTTGCCACTCTTGAGTAAGAAGAACAGGATAGTTAGTAGTATATATGCATGCATTTTTATTTAATTAATTGTACCTTCTCGCCCAGACAAGCTTCGATTTAGCGGATTACACATTGGATAAAAAACCATTGATCACCTTTAATGAAGTTTAAAGGTAGTAATTATGACAAAGCGAAGGAATTGAGCAATGATTGATAGTTTATAGGGGGACATACCTCATTGCACTCTGACCAATGTGTCCAAACCCCGACAAGAAGTCATGCTTTGTATCCGATAATCAAGACGTTCTTTCGTTATACAAAACTCAACTTCACCTTGACTCGAATAAGTTATTGCTCAAGTGGAGTTAAAGTTGAATCTTTTTGAGTGAGTTTATGGCCTTTTTTCCACGAGGGATTTGTGGATATGTGAGTGTCTTTCTTGCGACGGCAAACAAGATGTGCCATCGTGTTGATTAATGGCGAATCCGCTGATAGATTAACCAAATATTGACACTTCTCATGGAAAAGTCGAGACAGCGGATTTTTATATTTGCCGTCTTTCCCGACCCGAAAAATGCATAGATACACAGCCGAAGAAAGTGATTTCGTTTTTTTGCTCTCCTAAATCAACGTCGTTCAAAGGGCGGATTTATGGAGCACTATAAACGGATTTTCGGTACCAATTTTGCCCAGTAAATCCATGTTCCAACGATGAAAAACAGTGCCAAGGAAACGAAAAAGGGGGAGTGAAGAACGAAGGGACAATGGAATGGTACTAATAATACCTCAATGGGAGTAATACTGAGGAGTTTTGACCCACTTCAACAAGTGTACAAACAGCCCCAATGATTCTTATCAAACCAGGTCTCTCACCCTAACCCTCGTGACTACATTCTGTCCAATATTAACTGACTTGATCAAACTAATAATCAGCAAACCTCGGAGAAAAAGGTGATAATGAAGTATATAGGTTTTTTTACTTTTCGTTCATTTTGGGGGAAAGCTCTAATTTCTTTGCAGTGTTCCTATCAAAGTACAGTTAATCCAATTTTATTTTTGGCATAATCCTGTTTTTGCTGGATGAAGTTGGACCCCAAAATCATTTTTTTGGGATTGGGGAATTTTCTAATTTTTCAAAACGCTAATTAATGTTGATGATATTTTTTATCTTTGCATATAGACGCGTACTATATTTACATACCGCATGAATTTTTTGAGATTGGAAAAGAAGGCTGTTTCCTTTGAAAACCTTCCTCCAACATTGTTGTCACATTTTTTGGTCCCCTTGCTTTGATAACAATGACGAAAAAAGTTTCCTTTTGTATAGCCATGTCACATTTTTTTCCGAGTCCCAATAATCAGCGTTCTTTGCTTGATCTATAAAAATACTTTTCGTCCTTGTTCCTTATTATCTGAAAGTAGCCCAACTTTCAACTTTCAAATGCGGTAATAATATAGGGCTGGGCGTTAGTTCAATTGTAACGAAGCATTGCAAAAGCCAGGTTCATTAAAAGGCTATGAAAATTCACTGACAGCTACAGATTCCTGTAGCTGTGGCCTCTTGAAGGCTTCTGTAACCTTTATCGGAAAGTAATTCGCTCTTTTCATTGTTCCATATTGTACCTTCCACGTAAATTTGTTCCTTCCAAATCGCTCGATTTAAATGTGAGTGCACTTTGGGTACTGCTAAGCATACTTTCTGAAGTACAGTCGCTACACACTTGAATTAAAAAATATTGCCCGTCAGCAACCACATTATTCTTATATCGAGCTTTGCTCTTACATCCCGCTAAACTGTGAACAAAAAGGCTTTTTTTTGGTCAGGATCCTTTACATAATTCTGTTCCAATATCGAATATTCGTATGGCCAACGCTGACTATTTTGCTGTAAAACTTTCTTGGATGTGTTTTTCTCAAAGGTTTCTTAAAAATGCTTTTGATTACAATAGGCTTAACGTATCATAAATTTCCACCGAGAGCATATCGCTCTATCACTACTTAGGTCACATGCTACTTTTAATTTCAAGTAAAAACATTCCCAGCCCTGTATTTGTTCAATGTACTGCTTACAAACTCCTTGAGCAACTTAGCAACTGACTTAGCATAAAAAGGGCCGGAATATTTACATGATGTAAACGTCACATCATGAAAAGCCGCGAATGCAGCAAACATTATCCAATCTCGGATCTCTTGTCAAGATCGTCGTTGTTCCGCAGCAAAGTCCCCAGGTGATGAATAGTCATAGAATGACTTTCTTAATTTTCTTTGCAGTTTCTTACAATCATTCATAGAAAAGTCAAAAGGGGGCTGAGGTCGGGATCGACTTGATTGCTCGCTTTCTCTTTCGTTTTGAAGTCGCTTTTCTCGATCCCAAGGGCGAGCGAGTGTCAACTTCTTTTATGCCCAGTCACGCAATCAAATTCCGAATTTTTGGTGCCCGGGAAATGGCATGACTTCGAGGAATGAAACAGCACTAGTATTGTGTACAACAAAAATGGCCAAGTTTTGCCAAGTTGACCGGACAGCTTTATGCCACATACTTGGGTGAAGGACATAAAAGGCGTTGGGAGTGTAGTAGTGTTCCTGGTTTCTCCGATTTGATACGTCTGTGTGTACCCTCTGTATGTCAAGCTAATGGACCAATGAGACCAGGTTAATTAGGTCTGACCGAGATGTCATTAGTCGAAGGAACCACCGCAACCAAGTCGTGAGACGGAAGGAACTTGGAGTGTGAGAGACTATGGCTCTTTGGGTAGCCTTTTACATAAAGCTGTCTGAACCCAGGGTTCTTTATTTCCCGTACCAGGACAAGAAACTCGGGGACTTCGAGATTGTCTGCCAGGAGCGATTACTTCCCACAACAAACGAGGTGGGAGCATGCAATAAAACTGATCACAATTGCTGTCTGTACTACACCGTTTCGAAATTGTTTTTGAGGATCTGATTTGCTTGAATCAAAAACAACTCTTTGCCAACTCTCTTCTCCAAGTTGACAATGCAAAGTGAGAAAATTCAAATGCCAGCTTTGGCCGGTTGCTACAGAGTATAAAGTGCTTTTAGGTTGAAGTTGCCGAGGATCATGAAGTAAAAGGGGATTTTACAAGCTCCATTGAAAAATAAGTCCATTGTTTGCTTGAGAGCATCCGCCTCCATATGACCATCCTGCATGAAAGGGCCGTGCTCTTGAAATACTATTTTTATTGAACTTTCACGGCAAAGGGAATGGACCGTGATCTCAAAGTCATTACGCGGAAACTAAGGAACAGATCCACAGCCAAGAAAGAGTCCCGGTGTACATTGTACCTACATATATCACCCCGTTGGTTATTGAGGGAGTTGATTAATGAGAAAAGTATTCAAGCGTGTTCGAGGTAATCGAAGGGGGTAAACAAAGGCCAAAGAAAATCAGATGTATCAAAAATACAAGGAATTGATTGTAACATTGTCGTAGATACGAGATGTCACCCAGAGGATTTCTGAAGCCTTGAAAGAGACTTAGATTGGGCTTGTGGAGGCAATTGTTTGTGTGTCACAAACATTTCCAATGAGGTCGAGAACAACCTCGAAAACATTGGGTCTTCTCTTTCAAAAACAGATTCCAAGTCAAAAACCCAAACGGCTAAAGTTGTAAATCATATCATAAAAAGAGATGAGAGGTGCAAGATAGGATGTGACTTGGTCACACTTGACTTGAATTTGCCGCGTCTAGAGCTACTAGCCATTTTTGGGGGGTCTCTTGCAGTGTCCACTGTCTGGATGCAAAAAATGGTAAACCACTGCAACATAATCTTTAAAGTTCAAGATCTAAAAGTTCTTCGACTGCATCAGAAAGCCCCAAAAAAGTGGCCCCGCCACTGCATTCGGAGGCACTGCTGTGGAACGGAAAACAAGTTCCTGGAACGCAACGATCCTTAAGGCAAGAAAAAACCCAGACAAAACCATCTCCACTTCACCGAGAGTCTGTGTCCTTGGATTTGAATGGGAATGAATTTAGACTTGGAAGAATTTAAAGTTCCGCCATCGTCATTGCCTTTGCTTAATGCCTTCAAATGAGAGGGCCCATTCTCATTCTTGGGAATGGTTTTCCATTTGCCTCGTCCCTCCTCTCTCCAAAACCGTCCCGTGGCTTTGGGGGTCTGCCGTGTGCCGAGTGAACGGTTATTTTACACTTTGCTGATCCAGGAGTTTGTTCTCCAATTCCCATATGATTCCAAAGGCTTCCAAATTGTCTTGCATCCTCACGGATATCTCATTGGCGGCTCTAGATCGAGCTATCTTTTTGAACATCAGAGTGGTGGACCTTTTCTCAACAGCCAGAAGCACTGAAATGGTCCTAATTGGGAGGACTTATCTTGATGGTCCCATTGAATTCGAAATACACTTCAGTGCGCTGCCTTCACCTCAACAAGTCTGTTGTGAGGCCTTCCTTGGGCCCACTTGAATAAAGTGTTGGAAATTGGCACATCCGCCTTGAAACCTGCATTGTGTCCATCCGTCCTTCCTTGAGGGTTTTCTCTCTTTCTCTCTCCAAACTCACGCGTGTCCTAATTCAACTGCAATCCAAAGTCCATTTCAAAGTCGTAAGAATAATAAGCAGCTTTGGCTTCTGCTTCTAGGTTTTCCTTGGGTTGGCCGCTTCTAATCTGGTGCCATTGTAGTGTCTGGGCACTTCTAAAAGTCCACAGACTTCAAAGAAACATGAGACGGCCGACGAGTCCTATTCAACGAGAGAAAGGGCTTCTTTTGGTCCCAAGACCTAAAATTTCGCGATGGGCATCCGGAATGCTCTCCTTAAAGAACAGACAGGGACATCCAAAATCAGCTCGTCCTTTGGTCAGCTGCATTTGTGTACGCAGAGAAATGCCTTTAGCACATTCCTCTGACATAGAGAGAGTCCCATCTGGCAAAATGGATGCAGATTGTGCAAATGTGTGAAATGAAACTCGGCATACCATGAAGCTCAATGGTAAAGCTTCAAAACTGAGATGAGGAAAGCCATTCTACACCCCACAAAGGCTAAATTCAAAGTCAAATTTTGAAGAGTCCTTTATCCCATCGCCAGACCCCCACTTATTCTCCTTCTAGTCTCTGTCATTGATGTCATTTAAATGCAAATGGCTTGGTAATTAAAAGCTACTCTATGTCCAACCTTGGGTGCTTTTAGGGGTCTTGAAACCATTGCGGATTTCCCCTTTCCTGTCTTCACTATTCTTCTGGTTCGGACAGGCTTGCCGCTAAAAGATCGGTCTTGGGTCAGATTGCTCATAAATATTTGCAACCTCATTTCAAGGCCCAACTTAGTCGAGCTTTTTTCGTTTCTAGATGTGATCGCCGAAATATGGGAGGTTGGCTCGAAAACCAAGTCTGACAGCAAGGCGTTCCTATCAAGATCTCTCAATAACATTTGTTGGACGACGAGTAGAAATTGGCAAGTCTGAAGTCTGAAGCTTTGTTTCCTTTAGGGATTTCGAGCGGCAAAAATATTCGAATGAAGAGAAGGAGGAGGAGGAGGTGGTGAAGATCCGGCAGAAAATGAAGGAAGAAAAACTCAAAAGAGATCGTTTTGTACCTTCTGGAAAATCGCAAAAGGAAGAAAGGAACAAGAAAGCGAGCAAGAAAGAAAGACAGAGAAAGAGGCTTCAGGGCTGGAATAAGACTGTCACTCAGTTGTCTGAGGACTTGCCACACAGCTTTACCCTTAGAAGCTAGGTTGGAGTAATCTCAAGCCACTATCAATTCCAAAGCTCGAGGCCATTAACAACTAACAATTCCAGTGCTGTTCCCTCTTCATCTGCCTCTTCCACTCAACCTCAGATTCCTGGCATGGTATTATTTATCTTTCCACGTCTGGGTGTACAAAAACCTTGCAAAATATCAGGTTTCAAGGGTGCGAGAGTTGGAAAGGCCCAACAACTTCATCGAGATCATGAGCAAGCCAGATTGGTTCTCCTTCAGACAAGCTCATAGTCAAATGCCGTAGAGAATTTGTTATGGTCGTTCAAGCCTTACGAGTTTTTCTAAGGCTTTCCTGCCTTAGATAAGACGGACAACGAAGCTTCGGCCTTATTAACGTTAATGAGAGCTTGTGTTCAAACTCACCACTGCGCTTTTAACTAGATGTTGGGGCGGCTCAAGTACGCAATAATCCCTTGTTTCGGGGCTTTGGAAGCGCCTTTTTGGAGCTCTTTGAACATTCATTTCGAGTACTACCATTCTCAGGCGTCCTCGTTTTCCGTTCAAAATGGCGTACGCAAGCTCAAGTCCAACTAGAAGGGCCCTATAGGTAAGATTTTACATTGGAATCCGTTCATGCTGCCTCTAAAATAGAACACCCCCTATCCTGACTGCTTGTAAACATAGAAGTTCATAGAGAGAAGAAACAAAGGCAAGCAGGCTTCATATAATGTCATGAAATGCTCTCCAGCAGAAATGGCTATTTTAGCTGTTCTCCCACACTTAGATTAACTTGCCCAAATCAAGGAGTTTGTTGGAAGTTAAGTTAAAATAAAACATGAAAGTGTAAAGTATAGTTGATTAGATGAGATTGATGTTTCCCAAAAATAATTAGAATATCAAGCTGAAAATATATATTTCGATGCATGCTCATTCATGCGCATAAGAATGAACAAGGAATCAAAACATAGTCATAAGTTCTCCAAAATTAGGTCTCTCTTCATTTTAATTCTAACACTTGGACATGATTTCATATTTTTCAGGCAACTTCTCTTTAGTTCAAGCAGTTTCAAATGTTGTCATACTTTCGATTGACCTTCTCTATGTACTTCAATGCCAGTGGAAGTACAAGTAGAACAAGGGCGGGAATTTCGAATAATTGGTGCATTGTGAGTTAAGAATAGCTTAACGTAAATACACTTAACCGAAATGAATACAATCCCCTTCGTGCAGAATTGTGCAGATTCGCCCTCAAGAATTCTAGCGAACATTCCTGAGGAAGCGAGGATTGGCCTCATCTTGGCCACGGAATCTTGGTTCTCGCCGTCACATTAGCCAGGAAATGGACTTCATCCCAAGCGAGGACAAGCGTATCTGACAAAATATGCTCTGCTTTCCATCCTGAGAACTCCCATCTTCCCCTTCAACGGATATGACGATTCTTATGTAGTGTAGATGCATTGTACATATACATACTGTGGGTAGGTATTGTAAGTAACAAGGCTCATTCAAAATCCTCATATTTAGAAGGTGGTTCAAGCGTGTACGGCGTGTCCTTTTCCATAGTAAGGCTCTTATGACCTGGCCAAATGAGATTGGGTTAACTTCATTGTTCGTTCCATGAGCATTCTTTGGATAGGGAAAAAATTCAATTAAGAAGAGGGATGCTTTGTGTTTCACGAGTTTCAAGAGAGGAGAAAGAGCTGGTTCAATTACTTCAAGTCATCCGATGGAGGCAACTTTCTAAATTAGATAGAACCCATACCATCCCTTCACTTCAAGTAAGTCAGTTGTTCTGAGAGTACCTCAGCATAATAGAGCACATTGCAATACTTCAGTACAATGCGACCTTGCCAGCCACTCTCTAGGGGTTTCCATGCTTAGACCGAGGGAAATTATTCATGTTTGTTTGGCAATGTGTCCCTTAGGAGCCCAGGAATTAGAAGACAATGACAACGAATTTGAGTGAAAACCTGTGTCATGCCTTTCATTAGACTCTCTTGAACTGACTTGAGCTCAATCTAAGAGGAGCCAGAGGTCCCCTGAAAGGCTTTCATTTTTCTCCCCGGAGTCAAATACTTTAGGTTTCTTTTAGTATGACTTGACATACCGTAGACATTTGATTTCATTTGTACCTTGTGCACTGTTTTTCTTTTATGAGTTGAGCTCAGAGGTAACCTTTAAACAGTAGCTAAAGTTATTCATCTGTCTTCAAAAACAGGCTTAAAACAAAGTTGGATAGCTTCAAGCAGAGGGCTACCAGAATCGACAAATTTCTGCGTGGGCAGTCGAGTCAATCTTCTTTTTTGGGCACTGTTAGGCGCTCCGCCCAACTCCAAGCTACCAAAGCCTAACCAATTTCCCGTTCTAGCGGCTGGGTGGGAGTGTCTCTTCTTTCCATTTAGCCCTCTAGTTCCAAGTACAGAAGCTCGTGTGAAAGAGGAGTCGTCCGAACACTTGCGACAGTGACTTTATCATGAAGTTTTATATAATCCAAACAAACCAGGAAGTGCAAGAGAAAAAATACAGCAAAAAGGAGCCTTTGACCGAAAAATTTCCATGGAAGGGATTGAATCCCTCTTATTTTGTAATCCAATGACTGGATCCATTTTTCCTGGCATGATCTGCGTAAATTGAATGCAAATTCGACTTTCATTTTAACTTGAACTTCCTGATTGATGGTGGCGACAACAACAGCAAACATTTGAAGTTTTGAAAAAGCCAAACAACTTGATTGTGACGACGCTTCTTTCCCATGAGCTTCTTTAGTTCCAAGTTTCTTTTTATATTTCCAACAATCTCCGCCAGAGGGAAGTCAACTTTTTTTGGCGACAAATTCGAACATTGAATTATTGGTCAATGACACATTAGGAAAGCAGAATAATGACAAAGATGTAAAAGGCTCACTAGAGTACAGATGCTTTCAAGGAAAATACTCCAATCACCTTCAGTTTATGAAAGCGCCCACGCGTACAATCGGACAAATAACGTACAATCAATATTCGTAGTTTTTTGCTAAGTGTCTCTCTTCCTTGAGCATCCTGAGCCATGTTAACGCAGCATAACTGCCCGTGATATAGCTGATTCCATTGAATATTGGACCATGATCCCTCAACCTGTCTAGTAGAGTTCTTGAACCAGATGGTGTTCCACGTGCCGTCAGACTCCATCTGGTGAAGCTCTTGTTGACCTTGTTCGGGCTCATTACAGACAGAGTTCCAGTCATGGTTCATTCAACATCAGGTTAAATGCAATACCATTGCCCACTTAAAAGGCCAATGAAACATAAATGAGTCGGAAAATTTCCACGTGGATTCATTTTCATTATTGATGGTGGTTGCGCAAGAACATGTTGGATCCAATATAAAGGCGGAAATACATTCATTTTATACGGCAACGAATCATTCATTCTACTCCTGGCTGATTTGCTCATGTTTCTTCTTCTTGGATCAAGTCTAATGTACCACAACCACAAAACAAGAGATCTCACTACTTAACCTGATCGATGTCAAGATACAGAAAATCTCTTATTCCGAGGTGCATTGTGCGGGTATGAATAGCAATAAAATCCCCATAAATCATGGCACGTGAGAAATTGCCAAAGTGCTCGTTCTCTTGAGCTCAGGTATTGTGCCTGGAACACCCAAGAGAGTCAATGTGTTAGAGAGAACGAGATAGTGTGCCAGAGTTGTGCCAGAATCCTTTGGGGATCACGAGGTTGATTTATACGTGAGAACATCCAGAATCAATTATTCATGGGCAGTAAAACAGAGGAAATGCTCGTTACTTCAAGCCTCTCTAACAACCTATCGTGCTCAAGATCAAGATCAAGATCCTGACCATGATGAAGCGATGGCCAAGGTCAGGGAACCACGCATGAGTGGACTAGAAAAATGGTCGACCCTTGTCACGATGCCGAGTTTTTGGTCTGGACTGAAGTGTGAAGTGCACAAGGGTACGTTCCAGTCATTTGCCAATGTTTCAATCCTCGATCTTGAACCTTTTTTCTTGTACCTATCATCATGAGCCCATGAGGATGAGCCTTGG
>JAAGOF010000041.1:70846-91011 GCA_010645155.1 Tigriopus japonicus | reverse complement strand
GCAAGGCCTATACAATAGATTATTCGACTTGTTCTTGTTTACATGAAGGATAGGACAACTTTTTTGTTTGAGCCAATTCCACTACTAGAACAAGGGCAAGTCTACAAATAACGTCAAAGGAAAAGATTTTAGAATGACGTGTTTTCTAGTTGTACCTTGCCTTTGAGAAGGATTCAGAAGCAAACTTGCTGTCTACCCAGAGACTTTGGTGTCAGCTTTTACAAGAAGCCCAGTATCCACCGAATACATCCATATTTCTTCCTCTTCATTCTTTTGGGTTTGGGTGCAAGAAATTGCCCGGAGCTTATCTACCAAGTGATAGTTCGACCCTTCAGTGCTTGGCCTTCAATATAGGGGGACTTCCCCCTGCCTTCCGGACGACTCCATGAGAGGGGGAACACGATCTTGGCACACTCTACTAGGATGTGTCTTTTTGCCGCCACAAGACTCATTACTGCCTTAATTTACTGCTAAGGAATTGTCCAAAAGGGGAACATTTGTCAACAAAAAAAGGACAGGGTGACGAAAAGCCGGAATGACCAATTTCCGAACCAAAAGAAAGTTAATCGGATCAATTGCTCCTATGTGATTTTCTGGTTAGATTAAAGCTTTTGAGGTTACGTTAAAATGTTTGTCAACATAATGATGGAAAGAAAAAGACTTTGGCAAAACGTGAAGCGTGTAGATAAATTGCACAACATTGCAACCTCAGCAATCCTTAGAATAAAGAGGTTTCCAAAGTCACCAACTGGTATAAAAGATTCAGAATTCAGACGATAATTTTCAACTTTCCCGATGGCCATTAACAAAAGAACACGATGTAAAGCGATATAATAAGATGACCGTGTGTCATGTGTATTTATACCTAACAAGTAAGTTAGCAGGAAAGAAAGATGCTTGGTAAAGAATAACAACCACTCTAGCCCACAATTGACGTGTTTCCTCCTCTTAGTGGTTAAAAGATATGAATGGAAAAAAGTTTTACTGACCTGATAGAATGATGTAGAACACCATTAAGAGGAACGCGTCCAATTTTGGAAGAGAGAGAAGCCACATCCTTATGTGGAGCTCAAGAGGAAACCGGTCTCCCCAGTGACAAGAATGGATCAAAAATTGCCACCACCACTACCACCACTTCGTCTTCTTCTTCTTCCACCAAAACTGCCAATGTTTGCCAAGTTGCCTGGTTAGCTTTTGGTGAGGGTTTCAGTCTGGAAAACAGAAGAGGAAATTAAAAGTGACAGCAATGTCTGAGCGAGATCCGCGGAACATACAAAAGATGGAACAAGCACGGTTCGTCGATGAGGTGGAACCAAGTCAAATCAAGTTGAAAGAAAGAGAAAGATCCCGAGCATTTTTGACTTGTTCGGGACCATTTATCCACCCGGAGTAGTTTCCTCATACTCGAATATGTACAATCCAAACACAGATGGGAGTCAAGGCCAATTCAGGCTCATTAAAAAGTCATTTGCTTGTGCCTCTGTCGCTTTTGACTGGATATATGTAGTAGGAACGTATATGGTGCCATCTGTTTTGAGGCCTGAAGAAGCCACCTGAACTGCTACATAACAATATCAAGACTCACTAACCTTTGAAACTCGAGTGCTCGAAAACTTTCCGCTGACAGCCTTTGTTCAAGCGTTCAAACTACTCGGTGGAGAATTATGAATGTACCTCCATATAAGACGATCCTAGAGGCTGGTGGCACAATGCAAATTTGCCTCCACTTTGTTATGTGATAGAAAGAATCGTATTCGGGCAAGTCCTACCATTTCTGGATGAAGAACCTCTGTTCTTTGCCCTCGTTAATGACAGTTTCTGTCGTCAAGTTCCGTCATGGTTAATATGCCAGGAGGGAGGTCGGAACTCGAATGGAAGGAAGAACAGACTACACACTAGGCTTTGTACATCCATCCATCCATCCAGTATCTGGGAAATCTTGTCTCATTCTGCCTGAGGCCAATTGGTGGCGTCTCTGTTGGCTTCACTTTCGGGATCCAGAAAAGAAATGAATCCCTGCAGATGCATTTTCATCTCGTCTATGCACTCTGTGTCGTCAGTATATAATACAGTAGTCAGCAGAGATTGGAGAGAGTGGATAAGAAGGTCGTGAAGACCTCGTTCAAGAATGGCGCTTTGTCATTGTCCACACTCCATGGAGGAACAATGTACCTAATATATCTCACAATAAGAGGCGGTTTCTGAGGGGTTATCCCTCTTGCATTGCAACGGGTAAATTCGCATTTTGATGCCATGCCTCCGTGCAAAAGTGTCTCAAGAATGGAACGAGCAACGAGCTATTCTCTAGCTAAGGCAATGAATGGAACAGGATCTTAGGAGGCGGGTTCCTTTCATCCAATGATCCCTTGATGAAAGGTTGATGATGACATTCCATCTTATTCTCTTTTCTGTTGGGGCCATTTCAGACGTGTCTATTGCCTCATCAACGGGCTCCTTCGAACCTAAAAAAGCGTCTTCTTCAGTCTCGGTGGCTTGGCTCAACGACCTTACAATGAACGACGGGCTTTTTCTTGCCAAAGAGCCTTTTTAGCTTTTATTCGGCGCGAAAACGGGGGAAAAAGAGGCAAACTTCTTCTTCATCCTTGCAATCGCGTTAGTGTGGCCCTATTTCCCTTCTCCGATTCCAATTATCTGCCTTTTTTCGAGGGTGGAGAGTTGTCGTTGTTCACGTTGACGTGAGGTTAGTCAGAAGGCAGCCTTCTTGGCCATTTCCTGCCTTCCAAGGCCGTTTGCGACAATGTATCTCTCATAGAACCTTGAAGGTCCAGCCGAAAAAGTGTGCCATCGACGATTGGAGGCCAGAATCGGAGATTTTTGCGAATGCGAATACAGGACAATGCAATTTCCCATTGTGTTCCATGTTCCGAGTGGCACTGAAGGAGGTACATGGTTATTGGACTTGTCATCTGCCATTGATTTGTCACACCTTTGAGATCTCATTTGGTGCTCTCGAGAGCTTGGGGTCTGTCTGGTTCCATGGTTGGTTCCAGAACCAGTCTAGAAGACCGACCTCAAGAGGAGGTCAAGCGATTGAAATAGAGATATGATGGTCGTTTTGGATGACCAAGAGAGGCCAAAAGACCTTCGGACTCTCAATGTGGAAGTCCATGGCCTTGTTCCTTGGGCTAAAATGCACCACAGGCTCTCGGTTAGAAGTCGATTTGTTCTCCTTATAGGAGCCAAAACGGGGTGATAACGAACATTAAGTATCTTGAAGTTTTTTTTTCGGAATTGGGGGTTTCTTTAACAAGCTGGCCAATGTTCTCGAGACCTCGATAAGAAAGAAGTTCGCTTGAAATTGTGGTCCCCTTTGAATCCAAACATTTGGAGACGACCAACTTCTCAAGGTCGGTCATTCCTTCGCCTTGAGTTCCATACTTCCATCCAAAGAAGATACAGTCATTTGGTAAGGAATATACTAATTCCCTTCATCAAAAGTCCGATGATGTCACAAAAAGTTGGGTCAACTTTGTGAATGGCAGACATCTTGTGTTGGCTATTTGTATCATCGAGGTAAAGAGACTTGGCGATGATGTACGAGGGACATCCAAGCTAAAGATAAACTGGAGTTACAACAAGTGCGCTTTTTGGATCAAAGTAAAATTAATCAAATGACGATTCATCTCTTATGAGTTGGTGTTATCTTAAAAACATTTGGTGGATGATATATTCATAGGTATTTGGTAATTGCTCAAAGAATGCTTTGTGACCCATCCAAGCACAAGTGAAAACTCAGAACAAAGTAATATGCCTAAAATCATGATGTTATCGTTATATCGTTATATGCACAACCCATCCTTCTTTAGATGGATGGAAGTATGGATAAAACCGTGATTTGACACAAAATATTAAATTTTAACGTGTTTCTTGCTCTTGATGCAAATTCTCTGGAAGGGCAGAACATACATTGCGTACTCCCAAAATAACTTTGAAAAATATCGTGTATCAAAAAAAGTCACAAAATAGCATTTTTTCACAAGGGATAATTCGTGGTTTGATTATTTTTATATCAACACAAAAAGCTTACTCATTACCGAGTTACAAGCGCAACGTAAATTGATTTGGAATCCCCCTCGTAACTCACAGTTAATTCCAGTCTACCAACCAAAGTTGAAGCTTGTTGCCAAATCTAACTTTCCTTATAAAAATGGTTCAAAGTCGACAAGCACATCGAGAAAACGAAAAAAAAAATAGGTTGCATTCAAAGCCCAAAGATTGGATTGGGTTCTGTTTGGTGTTTTCGGTATCACCTAGTAATTACTTCTGGAGATTAAGATTAATTGGTTTCGGATGATTATAACGAAGGTCTACAATATCAGTTCTTTGCCCAAATTACGACACATAGGCTTCGAACAAAGAGATATCAGCATTTAAGAGACGTTTGCCAATATTTCTAGGACCTGAACATTGCGTTATTTTTAATGACATGATTTATCATGGACATTTTCGAAAACAGAAAACCAAGAGATTCAAACTATAACGTAAGTGTCGTTTTTACAAAATGAGTACATCATATCTTTCTTTACCTTGACATACATAACCGTGCCAATATCGGATTTTTAGGTGAGAAAGTACAACTTTGAAGCTCCCCAATTCTTTGGTAATCATATGTCTGGTGCATCCGTTAAGATCAGTTGTTTGCTTTCGATCCATCTACTAGACAAATGTATACCTTCACGCCAAAAAAATATTGACTACCATCTTGCACTTTTGCCAATAATTTATTGTCAACCAACCATTAACGAGCTGTGTCCCAAAATGTCGCGAAATAAAACTTTCCAAGACTTCAATTCCAAAGTTTGGACGAATATCTTGAAAAGAATTGACAATTTCAGGCGGAACAGACATGACTTTGTAAGAAAAAATCTTGGAGCCCGGAAGATGAAATACGGCATTGCATGCTTGTGAGTTATCTGTGTCAGACATGAACGTTCAAAGAACAACGACGAGAACGTTTCATTTTCCTTTTTATTCTGCGAATGTCTCCAGATTTGCTCCTATTTTCTAATTCTGCGGTTCAAAGGTCCTCTTGGCCATGTTTAATTCAGGTTGGAGAGATCTCCTTACTTGTTAAAGAAATGGGATTCGGATTTCAATTGGATCGTGAAGGCGACTCTCATCGATTGAAACGTCAAATTGAACCAAAACGAACCACTAAAAGCAGGATTTGGTCCCAGTGACAATAATTATCATATCAAATAAATAGCATTACATAATTATCACCAAGCATGAATTAGCATATGGGTTTTGAAGAATCCATTCCCACATTCAATTGTTGGATTTAAAAGTTATGCTCTTGAAACAAAACGTAATCTGAATGTGGTGGCAATCTCCTTAAATTTTTGATCACAGAAGGGTGAGCTCAACCACATTATGCTCTCTTTAGTACATAACTTTGAGAAGATATAACTTTTTATTCCGATATTCGATTGAGCTTAAAATTAAAAAAACATTATCTACTTAACACAAGTAAGGTCTCATCTGCAGAAAAACGCAAATGACTTGGACCTACTGGAAACCACTATTCCCATATCAAGCCTCCTCGTCCAGATTTCAGTCGTTCTTGAACTAGCCTAATGAGTGCAATGAAGTCTTTAGAAAACTTTTGGTTACTCCGCTCAGAATCGGATCATTGATCTTTTGCGACCAAAGTAGGAAAAAACCATCTATTCCCAGTTGTCTCCAAATGGAGTTTTGTCATAAATCTTCTTGGGCTTTAAATTCGTGCGTCTGTTTGACTCCACAGAAGTCCGTTCGCTCTTCTTCCTTTTGATCAGAATGGGGTTCCGTTACTGAGACAAAACTACCACCTCTTCTTCCACTAACAACACCAAACGTAGGATGGAACGTAACTTTCCAAGAGGACGCTGCACTTTTTCTCTTTTCTGAGGAATTCATGGATTAGGAGTCGGAAACTTTTGCCATCAACGCATGAATTGATTTTTTCGACACTTGTGTATGCATGGTAAAAAGATTGTTAATTTCAGATATAATTTTTAAGGGTAATTTTTTTTTAAGTTCAGCCATGAGATAGTCTATTTTAATACAGTTGTGTAGGAATGCCTAAGGAAGATGTAAATTTAGTGAAAACATAAGAAGGCTTTCATATCCTTGCATATCTCCACAAAGTTCGTTTATAAATGATAAAAAAGGGGAATACATGTTATTGTTACATAAGATTGTAAATGTTCGAATTCAGAGGGGAAAATACACATTTTTTCAAATTCATTTGCTTTCCAATGCAGAAATAATATTACCATACACATTCAATTCTAGACCTTCCAAAATACACTAAAATATCAGAGGAACAAGAAAAAAGCGAATTCAACTGGGAATGTGAATCACAAGCATTTCAGGTGAACGAGTGGCACTCCCTTGGGTTACAGAGTTTTTGAGTTTTTGCCATTCTCACATTACTTCTCTAAACAACATCTGTCCTCGAGTGGCTGATGAAAGATAGAAGGAGATCTCCTTAATGCTCTGAAGAGGGGACGAGATGGAACACTGTCCAAATTTTCCTCTTCTATCATTTCTGCCATCACTCAATTGGGTAAAAAAGATAACCAGAAACATTTGAGTGTTTTTTCTTCAAGACATTGAAACTCAAGTTCCCAGATAAAAACAGTTTCAATTCTCTCAATTTCAATGGAACCAACAGGCTTAACAGTGGTAAAGAATGGAGAAAGAGCCTTAGGGGAGATGAAATGAGGGCCTCTTAAACTGTAAGCAAAAAGAAGAGACTTTTAGTCCGTAATGGTAATGTTGGTTCGGATGCTCTTTTGTGGGCCAATTTGTGGACCAATAAACACCCTTGTTCCCTCATCTCTCAAGAATGACTCGATTGATCGCCAGTTCCTTTGGACACGACGGAATCAATAAGCAGAGTGGAACTGAGCTTGTTCTAGTTCCTTTGGTGCACCAAAAACCAATGTGATCGCTTTGATGTCCCCTTGCATGTTTCTGTTCCATGTTCACTTTGGTCCCTGGTTCCGTGATCCATAGTGGAAATATCATGGTGAAGAGCAATTATTATGACAGCAACAGATGTGGCCACGGTGTATGCGTGTGTGTTCAATGGAGGGAGTCTTGTTCAAGATATTTACGAACTGGTCCCTGTATTGATTGTGTTCCAGGAAATCCAGCAAACTCGCCAGCCTCTTGATCTCAGAGATAGAGGGTGGAACATGGAACATGAAACATGAACGCTGCTTTTGAGCAAGGGGAGGAACAGACGTAAAAGTCATGACCATTCAAGCACACCAAATCAAATCAAGGAACAAATGTGAGCCAAAGAAACTCTGACCAGAAACAGTCTTCCTTGTACTTTTTGGATCAAAGTACAATCGGTTGGCAATTGTTCATTAATGCTTAAATTTCGGTATTTACATTAATATTTTCCTTGTGATTACTTGTCAGAATAAATAAAAAATCCGACAATTTTTCAATAAGTCCAATGTTGTATACAATAATGCAAGAACCACTGAACTTCCCTTGACTGGGAGGCTAGCGAAAAGAATCATGATTTCCAGTTTGAGCATATCAACAACGTTCTTCAACAAATGAATTCTTGTTCATGTTAGCTTGAAAACGTATTTCAATTTTCAGCTCAATCGAACGTCGGATTGAAAAGCTAAGCTCCGTCAAAGTTCAGTGCAAATCCTACCGAGAACGAAGGAACTAGCCCTTTTCTGGTAGTTGTTTTAACACAAAAGGGCGAACTCATTCATTCTATGCTCTCTTCAGTACATAAGTTTGAGAAGGCTTAACTTTTCACTCCGCCATTCGATTGAGCTGAAAATTGAAATACGTCGTCTATTGAATACAATCAAGGTCTCGTTTGCAGAAGAACGCAGTTGAATTAATCCTTCTGGAAATCATAATTCTCACCGTTAGCCTCCCACTTCAGAAATTCAGTGCTTCTTGAAAAAGGTGAAACTGAATTTCGACTGGAATGAAAAGAGCAAACATGTACGTAAATCGTCAAGGATCAACTAAATCATTTTTGACATGTGTACGTACGTACATACAAGCTCAACCATGTATTTTCTAAAAATGCTATATTTGATAAGAGTATCTTAGTGAGGCATTACTCGATATTCAGTGAGCCATTTCCAGACCATTCCAAACTTCAAAGAAAGCAAAAAGCCAAAAAGATTAAATGTCTCAACTCAATGGTGTTAGTAGGTGAAATGATGTGGGCATTAGGAGTTATGTACAGTCAACTCTTCATTAAATGAACATGATTTCACCAGTAGGTTGTACACCTAATGGAGAAACATAGAAATACAATGTTGACAAAATGGTTTATAAACAATATTCAAGTAATACAAAAAAATGTTAGCCGAATGGGGAACTCACTTAATTAATGGAGAGTTGCAAAGAGGAGTATTTTCCTAAGAAGTCGTACTACGAGTACATCAGCTACGTTATGAATATATGAATATGATGCTCTCAACAATTCACCTAATATCTAGAGCAGCCTTCATGAATCAGGCTAACTGACATATCTCGAAAACAAACGTCTTAACATGCTTTTGTGCATTATCGAACGATCTTGTTTTCATTTTAAGTGAATTGCCTCAACAAGAATTGCCATTGACCCACATCTGGCTTCAAAATGAAATGTTTATCCTGGTTATGATTCCCAAGTACGGTCTCATGGTTCCTGTGGTCTAGCTTGTGTGGGGTAATAAAAAAATTCAGTTGGCCCATTACATGAGTTTTATGGGAATTTACCAGCCTTAATCTGATGCTCTTCATACTGTTTGGGGCAAGACCACGAAAAAAAGCTGAAATAAGGTTGGTACACATTATTGTCAGACTGGAAAATATGGCTTCCTTGACGGCCTCTCAAAGCAAAATGAATACAAGGAATAAGATATGGACACAAATCCCCCCCCCCAAAAAAAAAAAAATGTTTCAGAAAGAAACCGCTATTTTCTTATGAGAAATGTAGCATTAAAAGCAAGTTATTTTGAAGTGGTCAGCTTTTAGGTCTCTGTCATCATTTTGTGACAAGGAGCCGTCTGAGTGCTCTGATTTAGTATTCTCTGCGATCAACTCCTGGAATATTTAGTGGCTTTTAGCCAACTTGCAAGATGTTTGGGTTTTTTAACATTCAGACTCTTGACCAGTTTAGTTGGATTGTGATGATATAGAGTAAAACAAATTATGTCTAATATCCATTTCCACGATTAAAGTAGACCTTGATACTCAGAGCTCACTTTTTCATATTCAAGATGCGTAATATTCCTTCATGGATATGATCAAACCATTAAATGTGATGGATCACAAAGTGCATTCCTTTCTTGACCATCATACGACTCACCAGATAATCCGAAATACAGATCAGACTTTAAGCATCGAGAAAGGAAAAAAGTGTTCCATAAATTTGGGAAATCCTTGATAATAACACCATATAGGGTTAAACAGGGACAACCTGAAAAAGACTATTTTGAAAATTCCTCGGAACAATTATGTTACTACAATAAACTCACATCTAAGTCATCTGAGTACATTTCTATGATTCATTCCAAGAAATAATGTATAGTAATCATCAGGTTAGCCAAGATGAAAATTATTTCAAAATACTGTTCAAGTCCAAGATCAATGTAAATCTAAGCGATGAAATTTCGTCGGAACTTTTTAGTTCAACGATGAGCTCCAAGCAATATTTGTAAAGTTTGTCTTGATTAAAAGTGGTTCATCGGATAGGTCAATTTCGACAGGAATTCAATTTCATGTTTTCACAATGCTGCTTATACTCCATAGAAGTGTGGAAACAATTCTGAGATTCTTCAATCTTCATTTCCGGGAGATATTCTGATGCATATAAAAGGTAAAACAAAGCAAATAGTTTTTCTTTGGTTTTTGAGTGGCATTCCTGGTTCAAGGAGACAAAAGTACTTTTGAAAAATCGATGAATTTCATTTTGCTTTGTCTGTAAAGACTAACCCTGTGAATATGATTACTAGAAAGTCAAAGAATGGAAAAGAAAACGGAAGTAAAGTCAAGGA
Organism: Tigriopus japonicus; assembly: GCA_010645155.1. NCBI lineage: Eukaryota > Metazoa > Arthropoda > Copepoda > Harpacticoida > Harpacticidae > Tigriopus > Tigriopus japonicus. The sequence continues at coordinate 80,974 of JAAGOF010000041.1, read as the reverse complement.
AAAAGTCACTTTCTTGAGTACAATAGGGAGAAAGTCAATTTATTTACTTCGATAAAGAAGACTTTTGATGTTGTCATCCGTAATCCTTGCACTATATCAGTTTTGTTTAACTTATGTCCTAAGAAGTACTTCCAACTAAAGTACATTCTTTATTTGAAAATATTTAATTACATATGCACAGCATGACTATAGGTCAGTTGTTAAAGGATTTTGGAACTGTAGTAGCACAGTAGAAGCACAGTCATACGAAGTAGAAATAACCATTTTCGAGTATATAGGCTCAATGCATAAGCTGCCTTTTAGTGATTTTTTAACTGCCACTTTGAGCTTCTACTATACTTCCAAATGTGCTCAACAACTGACCTTTTAACAGGCTACTTCCTTGTATTTTTTGGGATTTACATGAAACTTTTGGAGTGATGGTGCCGTCAATTTCTTCCTTGATTGTACTGCTTATTTCTACTTCCTAAGTGAAGCTCAAAGTGGATAAATGCGATGCTTCATGGTCTTGTTTATTTACGAAACCAGGGAAGTGTGGAACCGATTTAAGTGCTTATTGGTTGTTCCCGTATGCATGGATGTCACTAACAGGCAGGTAAGTGAATGGATGTGCTTTAGAGATTTGCATTTTCAAGTGCGGATTTCGTGCTTATTCATAAAATCTTACCCTTTCAAGCCCTTCAACAATATTTGTGAAAGCCACAGAGGCTCCTTTCCAATTCCCTAGATGAGATCTCGGAAACCCATTTGCATTCCTAGATTTGTTCTTGGGATATTTTGACCACAAACAACAACACTTTGACCTTCAAAGAATCTTATCCAACGTGGTTAAGAACGGTAAGCTTGTTTTGTTAAGGCTTTATGTTCTGGTTTAATGCTGTTGGAGCGCAAAATGGACAAGATCCCTTTCAAGGATGTGTTCTACGCTTGAAAATTTTAACGTTCCACGCCTCGTTTTTTCCCCTTGGGTCTTGAGGGTTTTCCCCGCACCTTCTTAAAGCTCAAATTGAGCTCCTAAAAATCCCCCAATGGCCAACTGAGGTCCATTCACGAAACGCTCAAGCTTGAGAAATGACGTCACTCTCTCTGATCAGCGTGAAATGGTTTCAGAGTCAATTTTAACGAGACCTTGAGCAAATTGAGCGTTCCAATATTTGCCCATGAAACACTGCCCTTTCCGTGCTCTTTATTGAATCAAAAAATATATGCTATTGGAGTGTGTCTCAATGTCCACAAAGGGTCTATGCAAATGGTACGAGACCTTGCATGTTCGAAAATAACCAATTAAATGTGGTATCCATCGTCTAACGACTGGAATAATGGACCCGTCACATTTGAAGTGTTGTTTTTCTTGCGTTCCTTTTCCGGAAAACTTTTGGAACAAGCACAGTCGAAATAGACGTCAAACCAAAGGCTCAGAAATCGACGTGAAGAACGAATTCGGGAGATCTTTTATTCTTGCTGTAGATTTTCATTTGATTTCTCAACATCATGTTCCCATTCTGACCTCCTCCCAAGAGAGCCTAGGGAGGGGGATTTTTTGTTCCCAAGCTCGTTATCAATGACCTCTTTAGTGAAGGCTTTGGCCAAGAAAGCGCCTTTTTTGTTCACTTTGGCACACTAGGAACTCGATCCATTTTACATCATCATCATCACCTACCTCTCACTTGACCCGAGTGGAACTCGCTCTTCCAAAACGAAGTCTCAATCAAAAGTATGGCGCTGATTTTTCTAGACAGAAGAGCCTTTTAAGTCCCTTCCGTCCTTTGAAGTTGGGTGTTGGACCTTATCTAAGAACAAAGGTCACTTCTGCTTCTTCAAGATTCGTCTTCACTTGACACCTACCTCTAATGGTCACTGAGATTCGGGTCCTTGATTGTGGAGCATTCCATCCACCTGCAATGCACTTTCCCAAAAGTCCAATGCGAACAACAATAACACTTCAAAGAAGCACTGAGGTCACTGTACAACACGAGTAATTGGCCTCTGAAACCTCAAGACACCACAGGGGAGCTGAGCCACAATCCCGCTGGGAGGTATATTTTCTTCCAAATTGTCACACAACAGTCCTCAAAACAACGTATGTATGTAGCTCAATGGCGGTTCCACAGATGAATGCTCGAAATTCCCCCTTCGATCGTGGAACAACCCGACAAATGACGCGTGGGAACTGCCTTGACGTGATCACGCGCTCGAGCGGAATAACTCTGTAACGGCGTTGAACGCCGCAAACGGCCGTTCGCGGACCCGAAGGCTCGATTGGGTCACATGATGTTGCAGTCCTTGAGAGATATTGAAAGTAAATTTCCTCCGTTTTTTCATGACATGGCAGACTGAGGAAATATCAACTTGATGATCAAGCACTATGCAATGCATGCGGTCAGACAGAGTGTTTTAAATAACCCTTTAACGTGGCATGAACCGATCCAATACCCCAATTCTAGGCCGAGCTCGTCAATATCGAATCTTTTTTGGCAACTATTTTCGGCTCTTTTTATCCTTGACTGCGTCTGACTGTGATCATAAATAAAAGCTTGGCTGGTTACTGAAATCAGCCGAAAGAGCTCGCCGCTCTTTCATGATATTTTCATGAGAATTCGAAAAGTGGTTGTCAGTTTGCCATAAATCAGATTTATTTGTGAGGTTTATTGGCCGACGTTTTCCAACTTTGATCTTGGGAATGCATTGAATGCTACTTTGCTCGTTTTTAAGCAAAAAGGCCATTCCAAGTTGCAAACAATTTCCAACATGAAACAAGAGATTTGAAACATTACGCAAAATATGTCATTTCAACTTGAATCACTTTTTGCCAACACTTACCCTAAAATAACAATGAACCCTGAAAGAAACAAGTAAGCTGACAACGATGGTGACACCTGTAAAAATAGAGTCAAAAATGGAAATCTGGAGGGCCCTGCGTAGTAATTTTAAATTGTTGATATTAAAACACCAAAGCTGACATGATAATATTGTCAGTAAACAGCATTATAATCCCTTTTTGAGATTAGTGATGGACCGAAATTGTTTTTGTTCAGAATATCGATTTGGTTTTCGTTATGCTTTCAAAGACCGAAAGCAGACACGCATTATAAAGCGTGGTGATTGTCAGAAATATAAAAAAATTGCGTCCAAAAACCCGTGAAAAATTTTAAAAGTGCGACTTGCCTTCCTATATTACATAAAGAGAATAAAGGTATGGTGGGTAGCTATTTCACATTGTAGTCATCTTCTTTCGGTTTTGGTTAAGTTTCGGTTAAGAGCAGTGATGGACCGAAAGAGCTCTCGGCCGAAATTTTGGCTTCAGTACAGGAAACAGACATGCATGAGGAAGAATAGAGTTTGACGATCAATTCAAAGATTGAATTGGGTCCAAAAACCTCTAAAACTCAATTTCTTGATTTTATTCTAAAATTTAGAGTGAATCAACGTCATATACATAATCAATATAAATTCCAAATTTAGCCTTGCATTTATAAAAATTTTTAGTCACCTCCTTTTTTCATAACAAAAAACATTTCACGCTTTATCTATATTCGAGTCTGCGACTAACCAAGAAGCACGGAAATCATGGAGTGGGAGGCTAGCAATGAGAATTTTGATTTCCAGCAGAAACGACCCTTTTGCGTTCTTCTGCAAATGAGACCTGACTTGCATTGAGAAGAACACGTATGTCAAATTTCAGCCCAATCGAATGCCGGAGTGAAAAGTTATGCTTTCTCAAACTTATGTACTGAAGAGAGCATAGAATGAATGAACTCGCCCTTTTGGGTAAAACGATTTCTACAAAAGGGTTAGTTCGTTCATTCTCGGTAGGGTTTGCACTGAACTTTGAGTGAGCATATCTTTTGTCTCCGACGTTCGATTGAGCTGAAAATTGAAACACGTATTCTTGTCAACATATGGAAGGTCTCATTTGCAGAAGAACGTAATTGAATTGTTCTTACTGGAAATCATTATTCTCATTGCCATCCTCTCACTCCGTGATTCCAGTGCTTCTTGGACTAACGTACCGTAATAACAGAAGGACTCGGATTAAGTTGCAGTATTTTAGCCCAAGAGTTGCTATGTTTTTTGTTAAAAGTTGCACTCAATTCAACCAAAGTTGATAAAAAGTTGCTATTTTCTGTCCTAAAAATGCTATTTTGCCATTGACAAGTTTGGCAAATATTTTTTGCATTTTTGGGGAAATCTTGTAATCGTGAACATGTTTTTTCATTGACTTGTAGCTTCCTTACGACCACGTTTTGCTTTGCACATTTTTTCTAGAATTCGCAAAAGTTATTAAATTTCGAATAAAAAATCAAAAAGTTGCTTTTTAACCAAAATGGGCAACAGTTGCAAGATAAAAGTTTGTCCGAGCCCAATTATTTAAGACATATTGCTTTGATTGCATCATGAAAAAGTGTCATTTAAACTTGGAGTGGTCTAATTTTACTTTGTCGTCTCATTGGAACTGGTTCTTGCTGTTTCTGACTTGAAACCCTCAAATGTGCTAATTTGCATTAAAACATGACATTTGGGGCTGGTAAGCACATCACGCTCATGGTTCATTTGGTATTTATTTTAAAAATCCCTACTTCCAGTTACCTTTGTATGATTCGAATAAAAACTGTACAATTTTTGCAGATAAGGACGGTGACCCCAGGAACAAAATGCTTTAAAAGACTCTCCTAGAATAGTTATTGAAGCAATTACCCTCTTTTTTTGTCGTCCCATCTTAGAATTGTCTGTCCGAGAATGAAGACACAAACTTTGGCCAAAAAGGAGTTCCCCAAAGCCAAAGTATTGGCGGACAAGAACTTGGTCCCAATATTCCTTAGAGGGTGCTAACACGAAATCGACAGTATGGTTTTACACAGACCTCCAAAGTATAACCCTTTACCGTATAATGCACAAATGCAATTGCTCCCTTGCCTCTGATATAGTTGTGTACCTTGAATGTCTTGAATGAGATCACTGTCGCATTAAACGTTTTTAGTAGACATGTTCAGCAAAGAAAGACTGGTTTTTCGTTGTATAAAAGGACTAGTTTTGATTTACGCCAATAAGATTCATTTGGATAAGGTGCTATTTTGTGTCGTGCAAAAGGGGATTTCCGTTACTATACATTTTCAGAAGCTACTGTATTGTATTGCGAAAGAAAAAATTAGAAATAAACGTGCTCATACACTTTGACACAAAAGTCCTATTTTAATTTTGAGCCAAAATAAATTTGTTTTATGAGAATAGACTTGAACGACCTAACGTCTAAACTGGCCTAAAAATACTTGTTATGCCATTTGCCAAGTTGGAGGGTGTAAAGGGCTCAAAGTTTACCCCCATTTTTAAGGTGTCGTTTCTTTCCCTAAAATGTTGATGAACACTACAGATCATGTTGGGCACTAAAATTTCAGATGTTTTGGTTGGGGGTGTTCTTAATAATGCTGGACCGATTTAATTGTAAAACTGCATATCTGATAGTGCATGTCTGCTTTCAGTTTCGGTAGACCAAGAAGCACGGAAATCATGGAGTGGGTGGCTAGAAGTGAGAATTATGATGTCCAGTAGAAACGAACCATTTGCGTTTTTCTGCAAATGACACCTGGCTTGCATTGAGAAGAACACGCATTTCACATTTCAGCCCAATCAGATGCCGGAGTGAAAAGTCATGCCTTCTCAAACTTATGTGCTGAGGAGAGCATTGAATGAATGAACTCGCCCTTTTATGGTAAAACGATTACCACAAAAGGGCGAGTTCATTCATTCTCGGTAGGATTTGCACTGAGCTTTGAAAGAGCAGAACTTTTGACTCCGACGTTCGATTGAGCTGAAAATTGAAGTACGTAGTCTACTTGACAAAAGAAAGGTCTCATTTGCAGAAGAGCGTTATTGACTCGTTTCTACTGGAAATCATAATTCTCATTGCTAGCCTCTGTTATGTTCTAGTCAAATCATTATTTCTAGTGCTCGTGTGAAGAATACATCTAGTCATTTACCAACATCTCCTGATGCAACAGCCTCTAACTCCATGATTCTAGTGCTTCTTGGGTAGACATAACCGAAAATTCGGCCGAAAGCTCTTTAAGTTCATCAGTAGTTACTGAACTCTCTTTTTTAGTGGTTTGAAACGAGGTAAAACCCTATATGAAGAAAGCATCGGACATTAAAGTAACACAAATTGAAATCTGATTTTTTGTTGTAAAATTGATAAACCATAAGAAACATGCTCCTATATTGGAGAACAAACATGGAATGTTAAAATTTTATTCCTTTTTGCTGCCTACTAAAAAATATAAGGACATAAGAATTATAAGACTTTCACGTTAGAAGTAAATAACTGGTTGGTTTGGCCTTGAAAATTTCCTTGAATGTTTTTATTCCGGAAAAATATTTAACCTAGTAAACGTCAATTCATTATTCATTCAAAATTTTGGAGTTTTCATGCAAATTTTGAAAAATACAATGATATTTCCTCAAAATGTTTGCACTTTTAAATACTTTACATGTGATTTTAAAACATTCTCAAATATTTCGATGTTGCTTATTAGTAGGCCTCGGAAAAAAAAGTGATGAAAAATGCCAAAATAATTAATTTTAAGTTGTCCATTTTTCCCTAAAAAAAGTTTGAAAACGTCAAAAAAAGTGAAAAAAAGTAAAAAAAGTGACGTGTAAAACACCCTTAACAATTGACTTTTGTGGCAAAGAAAAAAATCCTCATATCAGGTCTTCATAATTGCCCGAAAGTAAAAAAATAGAAATGAAATTTGATTTTATTATCCATTCTTGGTCTAAAAATGGCCAAAAAAAGTGAAAATCCGAAAAATGACCAAAAAATTTTTTTTTTCTCAAAAAAACGCCAAATAAAGTGAAAGCTTAATTTCACTTAAAAAACTTTTTTTTCGAGGCCTATTAATAACCCTTATTAGATGAGTACATTTTAACGAGTAGTTTCCGCGTCCAAACAGATGCAGGATTGCCAAAAAAAAAAAATCCTCAAATCAGGCCTTCATAATTGCCCGAAAGTAAAAAAAATAGTAGTGAAATTTGATTTTATTATCCATTCTTGGCCTAAAAATGGCCAAAAAAAGTGAAAATCCGAAAAATGACCAAAAAAATTTTTTTCTCAAAAAAAAACGCCAAAAAAAGTGAAAACTTAATTTCACTTAAAAAACTTTTTTTTCCGAGGCCTAGTTATAACAATAGAAAAGACAGTTTTGATGGAAAACGAAGATAAAGGCAGAACGAAATTTGAAACTTGCGTATACGTGATATTTATGAAGGATTTCACCACTATGAAGCAAAAAGTTTCGAAAAATTTACATTTTGTTGAAATGTTAAAATTTCCCATCCCAGTGAAACATCTTTGGACCTGCTCGACCTTTTGCAAACCCCCCGAACCAGTAAAGGGAGATAATTTTAGAACTTTTTGCACTTTTTGTTGCACCTTTAACCAATTTTAAACACTTTTGCACTTTTGTTAGTTTATTTGGACTGTTTTTCCGTCCCCATTAATAACATTTTTCTTTAATTTGCAAAATTCTTTGCGTTGGAGCCACGAGTTAAACAAGGTGCTATACTGGCTTTAAAAGGGAACAAAAAAGGTGATGGAAGTTAACCCTCCAATTTGGGTTAACAAATTTGAAGCCTACCTTTAATCTTACACCAGCCTTGTTCATTTCATCCCATTTACTTTTGACAACCTTAAAATACTCACCTTGTATTTTGACTCCCCCTTTAGAGACTCCTTCACAACCTTCGAGGCTCAAAAATTCTTGTCGATGACTTGGAGAAAGTCTACTCTTGGGTTGCAAAATGTAAAATGGCATTAAACACGATGAAATTAGGCAATATGACGTCCATGTATGGGCCGTCAAAATTAGATGTTCCACTAAAGACAATGGAGGTTGTGATATTGGGCTGGTATCATCTGTGAAGGATTTAGGAGTTGTCATCCAAGATGATGGAAAGTTTGATGAGCATACTCAGTTGAAAGTGGGTAAGGTGTTTCAAACTTGAGGCCAGATTGGTCGACCTTTTAAGCAAGTGTTACTTTGCTTACTCTCTACAAGTCAATTATTCAGCCTCATCTAGAATATGCTTCACCAATGAGTTCGGTAGATTTACTAAAGATCGAGCAGGGCCAACAACGGTTAGGTCCAATGACATTTCATCTGGAGCATCACAGGAATGAGAGATTCCAGAACTTAGGGTTCTACTGACCTCAAAGAAAGTATGAAAGATATCTGATACTACATGTCTTCAAGAGCATTCATGGGCCTAACCCAGTCCTAACCCAGGACTTGAGATCGGCTGTAGCGACTGCAGAGGTTTTACTTGTGCTCTGAAAGCACCTCTAAATCCCAAGAAATCCAGGCTAGTTCGAACAATGAAGTCCTCCTCTCTTCTTTATCGGGCTCCTTCATTGTTCAATTTGTTGCCCATTAGTATTCGTCGGGAATATGTAAGAGCTGATTCTCTGAGATGAGATTCTTTAAAGCATTCTGATCAACCCAATATTCCAAGGTTGTCCAGATCTGCCAGATTACTCGTTAGGGGACTAAATATCATATCAATGTTAATTGGATAAATCATTTTGAGGATTTATTTGTTTACAGGGAATTCCATTAGTCGTGGGAAATCGGAATTCTAGTATGCCATCATTTGACATGGATAGGAATTTCAACAGTGCAACCTTTTTCAGGAACCACCCTGTGACAAGAACAGAAAGTTTTTTGAAGCAAATCATTGTCACGAATGATGAGGTTTTATAAAACCTCATTTCAAATTATAAAAAACAAGGGAACAAAGAAAAAATTGAAATTACAAGGTGAATTATGAGTTTGGGGGTTTTATATTATGGGAATCAATATATCTCTTGGAGTTTTTCATATTTCTTACCAAAAATGTTCAGACATTGGAGGCTAAATCTCCATTTTTGTTGGATTTGAACTGATTCCTCCCTAATATTCCAGCAATCCAGCTGGTTGTTTGCAGAGCTCTCAGATTTTTTTCGTCACAATTACCTAAAAATTCGTCAAAAGTATCCATAAAATTACCCAAACTTTGACTTTTTACAAAAAGTTACCCCAAAAATTACCAAACCTTTTTATCAATGTTGATTATTATATAATGTTTTCCCCACTTGTTTACTGATATTTAAAGGTATAAAAATTATCAAAGCAGATGACAAGACAGCCATTGCAAGAAATTATCCTAACAACCAATTGTGAATTGTTCCTAATACAACATGTTATTATTCACTTGGTGCTACTTTTTTTTTGATTGTTGGGTGCTAGGGTCGGAGGTTTGATCCTCGCCCTGCCAGCGAAGCCAGCCATCACATCATCCATTTTTTCCGGTAGGCATTCATTCTCATGTCCGGTATCAGATTGGTTTTCCATCTGTGGTGTGTGAATTAGCGTCTTGAACACTTGAATAAGTTTTTCAAATGCATAAAGTTGTCCCATCTTATGAGTGGTTCAAGCAAGATCTTGCAACACGAGGTAGAACGAGTTCATTTTCCGCCTACACTTGCCTGAATTTTAAAGATACATAACTTTTAACTCTGTAGTTCCATTGAGCTGAAAATTCGTATACAAATTCTCTAAAGTATCAATAACAGCTCCTGTAAATATAACACATTCTCGTGAAAGGGAGCAAAGATGATCAAATGTGAAGCTGTCATCGCAGTTAAGCAGCAGAAGCTGGGTGCATCAGCTAATTGAGTGACAGTAGCTGAGTTTATATACCATGTGACAACTTGAGTCGTTACAGAAATTTTACGTTACCACACGCCGTTGGTTTCATTTGCAAACACGAAAGTACGTAAGTTGCCACAAGAAATCGTTCAAAGAAAGCTAAGCTTGTAAACCCCGTGGCAAAACTCTTTCATAACTTTTGCCACAGGATTTCTTGTCCTAACTTATGTACTTTCGAGTTTGCAATTGAAGTCAATGGCGTGTGGTAGCGAAAAATTTCTGTCACAACTCAAGTTGTCACTAGGTATATAAACTCAGCTGGTATCATAACAAGACTTTTTGAAAAGACCTTAACAGTAACCAATTTGGCAACACTCAAACTAGTTTGATTTGAGTTCCATCATTAGTAGAGCAAGTAAAAAAAATTTTAAAATTATTAAATAATTTTAAA
>JAAGOF010000041.1:36915-56388 GCA_010645155.1 Tigriopus japonicus | reverse complement strand
AAAAGAAAGATGGATATAGGTCCCAGTAAGAAAATAATGTTTTCGACAACAAGAATGAGCCTCCAATTCAATCAGCTGGATTCTTTAAGAGTGCACTTCTTTTTTGAAACTTTAGATGGGCGAGTTCACCAATTAAAATGAAGGTGCAAGCCACCAAGGTTCCCAAATAACTTAACAACACGGGTCCGAAATGTGTTAAGGAGATTTCAATGTGATCCGATTGTTTCACAAATGGTGATGTTTTGTGCCACCGTTTATAGATGGTTTCCATTAAGCCATTGTCCCAAATTCTTAACATTCCACGGTCAATAACGCGTTTCCAGGGGGAATATTTTTGCAACAAGCCAGAGACTCGATAGTTTGTCAGTCCCACGACTTGCAATTCAAGATCAGGGTGTGAGCTGGCCTTCAATTCGTCGAATTCCTTGGCAATATAAGGAGATAGCCCTGCACTAAAATATTTCCCTTTGTTCAATTGAACCAGGACCTCTTTTGTAGAACCCAGAATAAATGCATCTTTTTGTCCCTCCCGATATTTGTTGAACGCTCGAAGCGAGGGATTCTCAGCATATTGCTCAATCAAAAAAGTTGTATCAGGTCCCACCAGGATCTGCCACTCCGGGAACATCTGCAAACCTTGGAACAAGGATTTAAACGGGACCAATGGAACATCTGTGGTCAAGAACATGGTCAAAGCACCGCCATAATAAGCTTGGACCAGCACAAAGAATAACCAGCTTGATATGATGAGAATCCTAAGTCCAATTGAGTTGGACCGCTCGGTAATCTTGAAACCGTACCAGAGCAAAACCAACAATAAAATGACGGTGGCAGCGAGGGCATAGAGCGACTTCCAACTAAAAGTTCTCAAATAAAAGGTCAAGTCCAAGGGTTTTGAGATTGGAGAAATAATCACTATTTGTTGTAGTGGTAAACCAGTTAAACAATGGTCAAAATAAGTGCCCCGGCTTGGCTCGATGATCCATTCGTTAATCGATCCATCATAGATATTGGAACGAATTTTCCCCAAAACGCTCTGATCAGAACTGGAATGGTTTGTAAATGAGGCGATATTTCCCCAAGTTTTCTGTTCATTCCACGCAGACAGCAAAGTGAAATTCATGACTTGAGCTACGCTCATATGCGTGTCCCAAGACTTTCCCTGACCCTGGCAATAGAAATCACCGATTGAGCAATTAACGAACCCAAACGAGGGCAAATATTCAAGCTCTACAGAGTGGAACAAAGTACCATTCATATTATAGTTTTCATGGAATAAATTGAGGCTTTCCATCGGAGTCCACAAATTCATCACTGGATCGATTCTATATCGGAAAGAGTGAATCCGTAACAATTGGGCTTCGTTCAAGTTATTCCACGATAAATGTAGAAGTCCCACGTCCAATTCTAAATCCCGCATGAATCGAACAAAGTGTTCCAAATCATGACCCTTCGATGACATAACCATAAATCTGTAAGCACCTTGCTCTTTTAGTCGAGGAATAATCTCAAAATCGTCCTCAATAACCACGTTTAACGAATGTCTTTGTACAGGATCCATCTTCCAAAATTGCGACAAGGTCATAGACACAAATTTGATCGACAAACGGCTGCAGTCTTTGAGAAATTGAAATGGTTCTTTAGATGGGTTTGATCCAAAGGTATTTGAATAGGCATTGGCTTTCAATAAAGCAACGCTCTTCCATCCCAAACGACTCCAAATGGTCGGCGGAGAAATTTTGCCTTTTGACAAACTCAGCAAGAGTACAAAAGATACGATGAACACTTCAATCTTCATGGTTTGAACACGCTCAACTTGTAAGTGAAAAAAAAATCAATATGCATTTCAATGTTATGTTTACTCTTAGGGCGGATATTTTCAACGCCACTAATGAGCAGCACCAAGGTAGATAGAACACAACAACTCAAGTATTTGAATGTTGTTCGTTTTTCATTGGATTTTTTATGGTTTTGTCTTTTTCTTCCATCTTGGTTGTGGTTTCGACTAAAGTATCTGGCTTAACGAGATGAACTTTTTGATCCAGTATGCTTACTGTGTATGATACGAATTCATCTGTTCAGATGGAGATTTCCACTGGATTTAATCAAATTGGTCTCCAAATGTTAACTGACAAACTTAAGCGAAATTTTTTTGATGATATAAATCAATTCCTCTCCTTTCTAAGCTCATTACAAAAAGGAGAGTATAAAATTCATTTGTAGTTGCTAGCCAGCCTCCAAAACAAATTGGATGTGGTCCAAGCAAAGATTAGGGCCTCCATTGATTTCGATCAGTTAGAGAAGGAAAGTAGAGTGATCCAGGAGGTTAAGACTAATCCAAAGTCGGTTTTCTCTTTTGCAAACACAAAGAGAAAAATGAAGCATCCTGTAGGACCTTTTGAAGTCGACGGTAAAACCGTGAATGATAGTGAGGTTATGGCTAATATGCTTGGAGATCAGTTCTCAAGTGTATTTTCAATTCCAAAAAGGGTTGGTAGAGCAGGCCATGATTGTAGTAATGTTGTTGATGAGCCTGGCATTGACAGTCAGGACAATCAGGAGGATCTGGTAGTAACAGATCAAGATGCTTTTGAGGCCATCAAGAGCTTAAAGCTCTCGAGTTCTCCTGGACCTGATGGTGTGACATCTCAGTTTCTAATGAAATGCTCACAGATTCTTGCCCCTGTTTTCTCCTTTTTGATGCGTTGCATCTTAGATCAGGGCAAGTTTTCCTCTTCTCTAAAAGTAGCTCATGTCGTTCCAATTTTTTAGGGCGGAGATAAGTCACTCCCTAGTAATTATAGGCCCATTTCTCTGACTTCCAGTATTGCAAAGGTCTTTGAGAAGATCATGAAGTCCAAGCTTGTTGAGTATTAGGAAGCTCATGATATCATTCCCCAGGGCAGCATGGGTTTAGAGCCCATTTTAGTACAGTCACCCAATTGGTTGACCATATTGAGCATATCATTGGGGGTCTTGAAAGTCACGAGTCAGTTGATGTGATCTATTTTGACTTTGCCAAGGCCTTTGATAAGGTAGGTCACAGTCTTTTGCTCGATCAACTACAAAAAGTTTGGGATCCAGGGTAAGGTTCTGAATTGGATTGGTAGTTTCATGAGTGATAGGAAGCAAATAGTCAAGGTTGAAAGATCATTTAGTGGCATGTACATGATGTTAACTCAGGTGTTCCACAAGGTTCAATTTTAGGGGACTATATGATAATAGCGCGGATCAAAAGAGAGTGGGTACAAAATAGTGCCATTTCAAAATAGAGCCAAATCATCAGAGAGCGTGACATTTTAGAGCCAATCACAATAGAGTGAATCTATAAAATTTCTTTCAACTATGTATTTCCTGACGTTAGAGTGAACAATGTAGCTTTCTAAGTATTTGAGAGGCTCTTTTTGGGGAAAACTGTTCCATAAGTCTAGAAAAATTTCTTCATGAAGGTCATTTTCCATAAAAAGATTAGTGCCAACTGTCTCAATTATCTCATCAATGCCAATAGCCCCTTCATGCCCAAGGGCTTCAAAAAGAAAATGTGAAAAGATCAACTTCTGTTCATTAACACCTTGAGATTTTGAAACTGTAAATTGAAAAACTTTCAAAAATTGCACTATTTCTGATATGTTACAGCGTCTACACTACTGCCGACCCTGTTTGTTTTGTTGGGATTTTCTATCATAAAAAGAAGCCATGGAAAAAAAAGCTTTTCCTTGTCCTTTTGGGTCTTTTTGAACTCCTTCAACATTTTCAGCTAATTTATTTGATTTTTCATTTACAAATTCCTCCTCAAGTTAAAATTGAGTAATTGAACGAACGCTATTTTCGCTCTAATTCAATACACTCTCTTTTGACCTGGCTCTAATTTGATTCACTCTCTTATAAAGCGGCTCTATTTTGAACCGGCACTATTTTGATTTGTCTATTTTGTTCACACTCTCTTTTGATCTGCTCTAATTTCATAGGATCCCCAATTTTAGGTCCACTCCTGTTTATTCTATTTATTGCCCCTCTTCAGAAGTTTAGTACAAAAGCTAGTATTTCTTCATAGGCTGATGACACAAAATTAGTTTGTGGTTTGAAAACTGTTCCTCATCAACCCACTATTCAAGGGTTGTCCAGATCTGCCTACAGTAACTCGTTCGTAGACCAAATCTCACATAAATTTTAATTGTATTTACTGTTTTACAATACAAAGGTGTGTGTAAAAAAGGGTTTTTAACCGTTTGAGGGGTAAAGCTCTTAAAGTCTTTGACGAAGATTGCTGGAATTCGCAAAACCTTAATTCACTTAAATCATGGGGGGACGCCAACCCACATTACCTTATTCAGATTCATCTCAGATTTATCTTTCAAGTTTTCATCTGTCTCGTATTTGTGTTTAAATGTGCGTACGTTTTCGTTTTCACTAATTTAGTGCCTAAATATCCATGTATTCGTTTGACATCACTGTTTTTATTATTTCTGTTTTTGAGTGGCTAAAGAAAGTGGCTCTAAAAAACATGGTATGGTTCCCAAAGATAATTTTAATTGTGCACATAAGAAATTAACGTATTGTGGCGACCGTGGCACGTTGCTCGCTTCCTTCTACTTTGCTCTTTTCTGTCCTTCTTGTAAATACCTTTCTCGGCAAATAAACTAGTCATGTTCCATCTCTCGAAACATTAAGTCGTCGGACTTACGTCCGCCACAGTATGGCCTATAATTTGTGCATGATAATTCTCTTTACATCAAAGACTCGTGAAAAGCCTACGACGAAAAGGTGTGTTTGCAATGTGCTGTTTTATATAGCGCGTGTATTTCGAATAGGAACCGAAATAAATACCTCATCAACTTTCTTGGTAGTATCTCGTAGAATACTAAGAAACCAGGGAAAATGGAAAATGAGCGGTGGAGGGAAATCATTCATAACATTTAAGCGACACTAACGACGAGTTCGTAAATTGCGATGGTTTGATGAGCCAAACGGAAAGACGTGTAGAGTAGGAGGATGGGTAACATGTGTCTTTTCTTTTTGTGCCAAAAATAAGTGTTTATCTCTCTTTATCTAGACTAGGGTGGACAGTTCCAATCCTTTGGCAGATGCATTAGTCGCACTGAGATCCAGAGTGGCTTGTGGCAGACCAAGATTATTGCTCTTGGTGGTTCGATCGAGATCATCCATTGGGACTTGAATCATGGGCAAATGACCTCCGTGTCTTGAGCTCATCTTCTCCTGAAATCATGGGTTGGATCAATTTCATATGGCGGATTCAAGGTATTCTGGAGAGATAATTAGGGAGGTTGCGAGAACGGTGCAATTTCTTTCCGGACAATTGAAACGCATCATATTATGTACAGAATGGTGATCTGGCAGTAAAAATTAACTGTTCTCTACGTTTTCATGCAACACCATTACTTTCAGCGAAATTACGGACCGGATTTCGGTTTCAGTCATGCCTACCAAAACTGAAAGTAAACATGCACTATAAAGAATGGAGTTTGACAACGAAATCAAAGCTTGTTTCGTCCAGAAACCATTGAAACTTCAGTTTTTCGCTTCTTTAAATCTGCAATTACTACAACATCGAAAACACGAGCACTTTGAATTTTATAAGTAATGTTGTCTTTGCATAATTTTTTAGTCGGCTACTTTCGGTTTCGGTTAAGCCCTCTCTCGGTCGAAACTTTTGGTTTCGGTTCTGGGCCCTTTCAGTCCATCCCTAATTGCTTCATATACTTTTAGTAAGGCCCTTTATGGGAAGGTGAATTTCAAAATCTATTAGCCTATACAGGATGTCCAGGAATTGGTGGTATTTTAAAACGAGTTACAAAAAAATTGAACTTACATTGATGCAAAGCACTACGAACTCTTTGTTGCATTCCTAATTACAGGTTCCTAAACTTATTTGGCTTGTTTTGGCGGCATTTGCTGTTCTTCCTTTCCAGCAAATAAAGGTTTTCAAATCGTTACGTGATTTTAAAGTTGTCCACCTTAAAATATTTCTTTTTGTCAGTTTGCGAGAGTAACTAAAGATGACAATCCAATCTTGGATACCTTGTATATCTGCTCTTTATTTCTTTATTTCATATATTTATTTCATCCTGTTTACGTGGGGTATCCAGACTAGAGGTAGACTAGGCCTGTAACTCTTTAACAAGAGCGATTTTTAGATGCTTGATGAACAATCAAAATTAAGATATATCTCTTTTAAAGAGATGATATTATACATGATTTGTTGTCAGGAAATCCAGTTCATAGTGATGATTTATTTAGAAAAGGTATGTTGGACGACCCCTGCACGTTTTTGAACACCGATGCCAAGAGCAAGAAACACGTTAAAATCCATTATTCTGGAAAGTTAAGACGTTGTTCAACCACCCATACCAATATTTGATGAATATTTGAGTTAAAAAAGTGGTAACTTTTGATGTGAAACGTCTTGGGTTTACAGTGTACTTGATTTCTGACTTGTTGCTCGCTTTTGAGGCTTATTTTCTATGTATACAGGGGTCGCCCAACATACCTTGTCTAATGAAATCATAAGTTCTAACATGATTGCCTTACAACAAATGATGTAAAATAACATGTGCTATTAAGAGAGAAATCTTGATTTCGATTCTATATCAAGCATCTAAAAATCGTACTTGCTGACGAGTTATAGGCCTAGTCTACCTCTAGTCTGGATACCCCTCGTAGTAATCTGAGATGAAGAAAAACCAAGCTCGCCTTTTGTTACATATTAAAACAGAGTAGCAATCGATTTTTGATTCTCACTTTCAATGGGACATGTAAAAACGATGAAATTGAAATTCCTTAGAATCACCAAAATAGGCCAAACAACTAACAGAGCAAATTAGCCCATTTTACCCCTAACACTACGATTCAAAACACTCATTTGATCAATATATGCAAATGTCCTATTCCTTCAGAAGTTTTTTTTATTCTATTGGTTTCAATACCCATAACAAAATTAACTAACTGATTCTTTATAAGCCAAATCCCAAGTTGGAAGTTAAAAAAATGCACCAAAAATAAGTTTATTCTCTTCCTCATTTTCAACTTGACAAATGTTTGGAAGTGTGATATTTGCGTTTTATTGTACTGGTATGTGAGTTTACATGTTTCTCATTCCTGTTTTAGCACATTGCAAACAAGTATTTAATTTTCAAAGCAACTAGTTCATCTTTGAATTCATACAGTATTGCAGCACTCGACCCATTTCACGTTTCCCTTCATTAAGCCGGTCTTTCATCACTTTTCATACCTTTTGCCAAACGAAGACATTGTGAACCACGGCGGCCCCACAGAAGACGATTCCAAAACCAATCACGAACGAAGTAATTATCGCAGCCGGAGAGTCAAAGTGTAAGAATGTATACAAAATGATCCCTGGAAGAAAACAATGTCGAGATGCTTAAGTGCTAATGAATGGTAGATGAAGATGAAAAAGAGCATACCCGTGAGAAAGACAGGGATTGAGATGAAGAAGCCACTGATTGCGCAAATTCGAGTGATGGCCGCCTCTTTCAAATATTTGGTGGTTCTGAAACGCAAAACAAAGTGAACCCATGGTCAATAAATCAAGGCGTTTCTCATTTGAGGCTCTATTTTGGAGACGTTCAAGACAACAAACACGTGAATGTTGGACGTGTGTCATATCCTGTGGTGTTTAATGAGTGCATCTGTGTTCATTCAGAGATTACTTTAACGAGCCGTAAACTCCTCCGTTTGTGGGGTTTATTTCCAACATCAAATATCATGGACGTTCGCTCAGTTGGAGCGATGCACTCAAAGCGTTGGACCTCTAAATTATGGCGCACAATCACCTAAATCTTTTCTCCCTTTGCAATCCTTTTGGGTGGAGAGTCAGTATTAGAATAATCACCAGAAGGGATCTTTATGGAACGAGAAACCCGAATATCTCGCCATCATCACTTCTACCGAGTAAAGCCATTAAAGGAGGGAAATTCCATTGGGTACTCTCAAGCAAACTATCATTGCTAGTACGTACTGAACTCAAGAACTTGGTCGTTATAAATGGTCATGACTTGACAAAACCGAAAGTTGATTGCCAAATTAAGCTTGACCTGGGCGAAAATAATTATCTCGCTCCGCAATGAGTTCCTGATTTTTAAGGAAGAGGTTCGGTCAAGCTTGAAAATTATTCTTCCTGCAATATTCAGTTTTCTTGAAGGGTACCCGAGTTTAAATATGAACCACTACATTCAGGACGTGTTTTAAAAAAACACCTTGTGTCTGTTCATTGTCGTAAAATGAGGTTTTTGTAGCAAAAAACTATGTTCCGTCGATTTTCCATTGTATCGATTGGACCTGCACGGTATTTGAAAGTGATCCTAGCTTAGCCACGTTAGGTTTTCATAAGAACAACCACGTCAATTATTACCTTTACTACACATTAGTTTGGGCAAGTTAAGGAGAACAAACGTAATTTTAAAAACTTAAGATACCACAAAAATTCAAAACGGACAAAGAGAGAGAGGCGACAAGGAAATGCTAATGCAACGAAAATTATTGTTGCAACTTCTGGTCCAAGACTTGGGTACCCATAATGGGTATTGGACACCAAGAGCACATCCTTCATGCAAAACTTTGAAGAGGGACTGAGAAAAGCTTATTCTTGTGCTCACTCCCCTCCGTAAATCATTAGCCGAAAATGGTCGGACCGTCATGAACTCGCGTTTCAGAATGAATGGCTTTTCGAGAAGACAAAAGTTTTCTGAGAATTCACAGATGATCTCAGACAAGATCTGTCTTGAACAATGTGACGAATCTTTGATATCTCTTCTGCCCTTGGGTCACACAATTCAAGTGTATCGTGTTTTCAATTGCTCGGTTCTTTATTTGGTTCTGAGAGAAAACGATCCAGATCGTTGAGCATAAAGGTGCCTTGGCTCTCCAACCAAGTTGATCCTGGAGCCAGATTTGTTTTTGTTCATTGCCATCGACGCCACGAGCAAAACCATCTGACGACAAGATCTCCACTTCATTTTGGTTTGCTCTCATTTAGGAAAACCAAAAGAAGTCCCTGTGGTGGTTGTCCAATGTTATGTATGAATGCGAAGGTCTCGGACAAAGAATGTGAAAAGAGGGTTGGCAAAAAATTATGAGGGGCTTGGACTTGGGTTGGTCAATGTATGAGATGGTTGCTTGGTTGGTGGGTGACCAACTGAGTGAGTGAGTGAGACAGGCCAAAGAGAAATCACTTTCGAGAATGCCTCAAAGAATGGTTTGAGAAAAGTAAGAGGTAAGAGTGAGTGTGAGAGAGATGTGGCCACTCTGACTCCTTTTTTCGTACCTGGGCTTCAGAAAATCTTTTAAATAGAAGCTTAGAGGCTTCCAGGGAGACCCTTAAGACATTCACATCCTGCTCAACTCTTTCAGAACGGAAATGCTGACATGATTGGTGGGTTGGCTTCTGTCCCCAATGACCATTTGGTCGCAAGGATGAAAGTCTCGCCAAGAAACTCGTTTCGATGAATGACCCACTAATTGGATTTGTGACAACCCTTCCAGACGAAAATCGATTAAAATTGAGCAATGCACTCAATCCTCAAGAAGGCATTCATATCTTGTTGCAAAACTCAAAGCCCTCTGGCCAAACTCACAATCCAGAGTAATTGAAGATTGTATCTCAATGGACCAATCCTATTTTGGACCCTGGGATGGATTTAGAACCCCCAAGACACTTTTAAGCTATGCTAAACCCTTTTCAAAACGAAACATTTGTTTACTTTAAGCCGAGATCTGCTACAAAAGTCGAGGGAACGAAATCGATTTGCAAAAATGCCGCCGGTTATGCGGAGCATTCCAATCTTTCGTTTCCCTCTCGGCTTAGCTTAGTAGGAGTACAGTACATGGTAAAACTTTTTTGTGTCATCCCCCCCTAAGATAGGCATCTATTCTTAAGACCCCTATCTACGCAGATAGTGATTAACCACCATCAATAGGACCAATCATGTTGGACTCGCTTTTACCACTTACCTAGATCGACCATGCGTGGCTTTGACCAGTTTGACAGCAAAGAGAAATTGAATGGCACAAACCAGAAGACAGCACAGATTCAAGCACAGAGTCAAGGCCACCAAGGCCCACGTCACTTGATACATCAGAAGCATGTCATCCTCTGAAAGTAGCACAGATTGCCGCATTTTCACCACTTGATCCGGGCTAGCCGGAGAGATCTTCAAGAGAAGCACCAACGACAACAAGGCCAACAAAAGCGATACGAGACACAAAAGAGCCAGAGATGTGATCATCTCTCTGACACCGGCTTCTTTGGTCTTGAGCATGAATTTGGACACATTGGCTGGGATCAGGGATGTGTTCAGTTTCTTGCTGATCCCATTGGTGATGTTTAGCCCACCATTGGCTTGGGTATTGGCGGCCAACGTGCTGTTATGGTTGTACCCACTCATATTGGCCGAACTATACACACTAGCATTGTTCTTGTTCTTGTGGAACCGAGCTGATCCCACCAGATTACTACGAGCAATGGGTGAGATCTGGGTGAGATTGAGGTCATGGGCAGAATGACTGGACGAGTCCATGTTGGTGGTTCGAGTGTTATTTGAATTAGCTGTCCCAGGACTGGCACTGTTGGAGCTATTCAAATTGGATAGGTTTAGATTGCCATTCATGGAACTGATTCGTCCATTAGGCACACTTGAGCTCGTGTTATGGAGCTTGTTTAAGGGCACTGTATTGGCGTAGATGCTCTGATTGTGGATCACATTTCCGTGGATGGACACGGGTCGATTGCTGGAAGTGGGTGAGTTCGTCCGGGATGTGGTCATCCCACGAATCCCACGAGATCGATTTTCGAGCATGGGGGACCCGGGCATTTCCTGAATGATAAGAAGGGTCTTTTAATTATATGTAGAGTGACGTGTAGAGCGCGAAAAAAGGAAATTGGGTTGACTAAAACATTTTTCTAGGCACACATTTTTCAAAACAAAAAAAGGTCATCGGATTTCATTCATGTTTAGGGGGAATATATTTCAGATATGATTACTTTCTAGTTCAAAATCGTTAATTTGGTCTCTCTTTTTTTTGGTTCATTTTATTTTCATTTATTGATGTAGGTCGAAAGTTTTTGGATTGGTCGGATTTAAACTTTGGATTCGGATTTAAATTGAAGGAAAAAGATAGCTCGGTTATAAATCTCGAAATAAAGGTGTTATGTGTACAAAAGAGCGAAAATAGTTTTCACGAGTACAGTAAATAGAGGCTTTTAAACCTTGCCTTCGTAAAGCTGTTTTTGAGGGTTGTTGAAATCAAGAAGAATATCACTGAATATCATGTAAACAAAACTAGTATTAAATCCGAATGTTCAAGTGGTGTCACGCAAAATCAGTTTCAATATCTGATTCTTGATAGCACTTGCAAACACGAAGCCGAATGAAAGTGACCAAGGACTATCTTAGGTGGCTTCTAATGGAAGTATTACGTGCAAACCTCAAATAAATGCATCGAATGGAAACAAAGGGGGCAACCGACAAGCCCAACGTGCTCAAATAATGCCCATTACAAGGAAAATTTGTACTAATATTGGCAAGATGCGTATGTCTTACCTCGAGTCCGGGGATTCCGACAATATTAGCAATGGCTGGAGTTCTTGAACTGTCCCCTGATGAGGGGTGGCTTCCAGTCTGAGTCAGCATGTGTTTCAACATGGGAGTCTGAGGACGTAATGAAAAGAAAAGCCAATCAATGGTTTCACGAGTGGGTCAGATTTCTCATGCGCGCAAAAAGAAGGTGAACGGCCTCGTCAATAAACCTGCAAATTGGATTAAATATACAGCCATGAAATCTGATCTTCGCCTTGAATTGGCGAAGCGTTTGTAAGAAGAAGCCAGAAGAAAATCTTGGAAAAAATATCAATTTCCTTCACAATCTGATTGGATACGCATGTCCAGCCATCACATGGGGAGACTTGGACAAGCTCTGTTGGACTTTGGGATTCTCTTTCATGAGGAATCATCCTAATCGTTCAAAAGCTTTGTCTGACTGGGGCAAAAAAGAACTGGATTTCCTTTACAAACCAGTCACGTATCGTTTAAAGAAGGGGCTTTGATTTCAAATTTATCAACAACACCTTAGGAGTAGCCCGTCAGTCAGTCAGTTAAGACTATCCGATCCATCATCAATAGCCCATTCAACAGAGCTCACGACTGATCCAGTAATAACAACCCAAGCTCTGATTACAACAGTGCTGCTCGCAAGAAGAATTGCCACTTTAAAACACCAATTAAAAGTATTGCCATGTACGAAACCTTGGCAAAAAAAAGAGTTCAACCGTTTTCTGTGTGCTTTAACAATTCATGTTTCAAAACAAAGAGCTGTGTGATAGCTCATGAATTTTTTGTTATTCTTTTAAGAAATAAGGGCGTCCCCCAAGGAAGCGTTCTGTAGTCATTGGAGAATTGTAAATAAAATCGAGCTCAACGGATATGGGTCGGAAATTTTCATAAACAATTGGCTTCCCTTTATTTTGGAGGTATTACTAAAATAGGAAAATATTTACTTTCACAAGATGTTAGGCGTTTGGAAAACAAAAAAAAGGCAATTGAGAGATTTATGAGACAAGTCGTTAAAGCGGAAATAATGGCGACATCAACAAAATCCGTTGCTGCCCTCTGGCTTTTAATATCCCTTGCGGTCTCCTATCAAAAAGCATGTCATACACCTCAACCATGCCAACAGTCAAACCACTGGTAAAAAAAAGTCACGAAAACCTTGTTTATAAGGGGAGCGCCAAAAAAGTAACAACTTGGTCACGTTTTCCCACCAGTGAACTGTTTAATGAGGGGTGAAATGCCAGGTGCACCTTCAGTGTGAACTTTGGGCTAACCGTCAAAAAATCCAGGAAATTGTCGTCGTCGGAGGGCCAATCAACCAAGTGAAACAACTAAAACTAAATCAATCTCGTGCCCGTTTAGGTGAAGGATTAAAGTTTTCGGATGCCCATTTTCTCCATCAGCTCTCTACACAAAACTGTTTAATGCCAAAAAAATGAGCTGGCATTGTGCCGATTGGGGTGCTCAACATTTCAAATACAGAGCATATGTTCATTTCAACCTGTTATTTTGGGATGCAACGATGGTAATGGAGTCAACCAAACCGCTCTTTTTTCTTTATTTTTGTTACAATAAACTGAGATAAGCTTGGGAAGAGTTATGATTTTGAATCCAGAGAGGCAGAGTGCTGATGAGATTTAATTTCGACCCAAACAAAGACTCCATCTTCTGTTAATAAAAGACTAGCGCAAACTCCCGATGCATTTCGAATGCATTCTAATAATGGTTGGCACTCCCCCTTAGAATAGAACCATTAGCTCAATCTTCAAGGCGTGCCAAAAGAGCCTGGGGTAAAAAATAAAACTGGGCACTAGATCTGAAGATGAATGTCCACAGACAATGATTCGAGGCCAGAAACATTAATATCTTGCTCTTCGACCCGTTTTCCCTCTCTCCGTCGCTACCGTCGGCTAATGACGCCATTTAATTGACAACCATCTCAACAAATTCACTGTCCACCAAAGCTTCAGGTTCAAGAATGGAATGTCCAGCCAGACCCATTTCTCTTTCCTCTTGGGTCATCATGCCTTTGGCTGTTTTGAAGATTCAAGGCAGAAAGAAAGTTCTTTGCATCTTTGAAAGAAGCAATGAAACGTATAAAAATAGAACGCCCATTCCTCTTTCATCGCAAACCCGTGTTATTTAGCATGACTGTTAAAGAGCTACTACTTAGGTTTTGTAATGTCCAATGATGGTGCAAACACAAGGATCCCTAGATTCTGGGTCAAGATAAGAGGGTTCAGAAATAGTCGTTCTAGGAGATTGAAATTAATCTCGCAAGCCTCTGAGAACTCTAACGGAAATTTGTGGGTTTAAAGGAAATTCTGTCGTCGTAAGATGTATCGCTAATCCCCTTGCCAGAGACAGGAAGAAATGAGAGTAATCCCATGGGATGAAAAATAATATTCCAAACCACAAAATTCAACAGGCCCCCCAAAGAATGTTGGGCTTTAGAAATATTCTCATGGTTGAACAACACAACGGCCATTACTCATTCAAGAAAAAAGATCCCTATCGGAGTTCATTTGTCAGAACGATTCTTATTCAAATGTTGGAAAATATCGTCGAAATGTGACACAATGGGCATCTAGAAAACCTGAACAATGTAGAAACCCAACGCAAAGGGGGAGAATCTTGCCAGTAGATAGTAATGAAATTGACAACTGCGATGTAATACAGAATTCTATTTCATTTGACAAAAGTTTTCGAATGAACAAAACAATCACATTTTGTTTCTACATATAATTGATCGACAAAGCTTGAAATCTCTCAATTTGCATTCGAAAAATGAGCCAAATTCTAAGTGGTTTGCTTACTACCGCAGGTAGAGAAAATATTCGAGGTGATAACGTCGCATGAAACTGTCTTATCATGAGTAAAAAAGTGTCCGAGTTGGTGGAAACCGAGTCGAGTCGTCCACGCGTAAAAGTTCTTGTCTCCAAAGAAACAGGTTTGAGCAACCCTTACCCTCCCAAGAATGCAATTCAGTGGAAAAAGAAACTTTAAGACCCCCTAAAAATAAATCATGAGTAATGCAATTACCCGAATAAAAAGAAAAGAAACCCGCCTCCTTGGTAAACGAAGATAATGACGATAAATTTCTTGGGAAAGTGTAGCTTCAACAATGAGCTTAAGGCCGAGGCACTTGAATTTCGCTTTGTGGGTCAACCTCCGCAATAGCTCGAGCCTTGATTTTTTTGCTTCTCAACTTTCGACCAAGATCAAATTGGGTTTATGTGTTTTTCAGGAGTCCTTGGTTTAGATGGCGAAAGAGTATCTTTTTCATGACGCGCAATTTCGTCTGCCACTCGCTCACTAGAAAGATCATTTTCAATTGGCAAGCCACCCATACGATAAAGAAAGTGTCAAAGTGAATAATTACACTGTCACAGCTTACTCGTTCTTGAGGGGCCCCAAGATAAGTAGACGTGTCTTTCTACATTCACAGACAACTTGGATAACTGTTTGCAGTCGACCAAGTCATCAACTTAGAGGGAAAAAGAGATACAAAGAGAGAGAGAGAGAGAGAGAGCGACCAACGCCAGAAGCAATTCCCGACCAACCAAACAATGGTAATGAACTATGATGAAGTGACCCATGTCATAACTTGGAGACCACTTCAACCAATCAAAGATGCCAAGAGATGAGGATCATTGAATTAGGATTAAGAAGGCTCATTGCCGGCAGCAGGGTTGAGACAATCTGTTTCAACCTTAACAGGCTTATCTGAAAGAGCATCTCTTATCAGGTTGCAACAAATTATCCTCGAGAAGAATATCAGACTCCACCCTTTCAAGTTTAGCGACATCGCCTCACGATTGTTCCAAGAGATACGTGACCGGCTCAAATTTGGACAACTTGTTTATGCAAAAACACGCTTGATGGTGTTCGTTCTCTGCAATTAGCTACTTATTTTAAGAGCTTGAGGGGACAGAAATCGCCATTTTGTCATGGTTAACCATAATGCGAGATCATGCTCGAACTTCAGAAGGATTCAGCCCAAACAAGATGGGAAAGTGAAATCCATTATGGGGCCCTGTTTTGGTGGTGGTTTTCGGGGAGCGATTCCCTGAAAGGTGATTTTTTGAGCAGGTGGACCTGTCCAGTGCGTCGTCGGATGATCCAAGACAATTTCGAAATCCTAGGAATTTCCTCCGCTCTTTTGAAATTTGAGTAGCACCTCACGTCAGATTCAATGATTTCAATCATTTTGTCAATAAAAGGAATTTCTCTCCCAAGGAGCCGAAACCTACCAGAACGGTTCAAAGACGGGATCTCTTGGCGAAAACAGGCACCAATGAAAAAATTGAAAACCACAATACACGGACAAGCCATCCTTCTCGTCGGACAAGAATATAAGATTGGCTTGGAAGATCAACACAACATTGCAGACTCATGCTTGCCTTGAATATCTACCCACCACCCTGTAGTAGAGTGAATGGGTCACCTATTCCTAGTGTGGGCTTCACTTTGAACAATGATGATTCACCGGAGTTGAAAAATCAGGCAAAACCGGCAATCCTCCTAAATTTCAGGTAATTTGTCATACTTTGCTTTGATTTTTTCCTCTTCATTAGGTCTTTTCAGTTGGTGTTAGTCCATCAAGTTCAGTCTTTGTATGGATTGAACAAACTGACACCATCTGACGAAGAAAGGATGAAGATCGGTGCCAAACAAAAAAAAGAGTTGGCAACCACCATCAACAAGAGCCAATCAGTGTCCATTGGGTTCAAAACATCCAGTCTTGGGCAGGAAATTGGATTCTTTCAAATTTATCTGATGGCAATTGCATTGCTTCTAAAAATTGGCGCCACTCAAGAATAGAATACCAAAACTGGTTTCTTTCACTTGAACCCATTCTTACCCAGAAATATTGTGCAGCTGAAGATATTTTAACTTGTTTCAAACATCACACACACATTGTCACTCAAAGATAGTGCCACACAAATTGAGCAATAAGGGTAGTTCTCATATTCAATAACTTCACAGCAACTTCATTTTCTTTCCCTGTCCACTTTAAACTCCAGCAGCTGACTGAAGACTAACCCAGCAGACGGACAGACACTTCCAGAGAGGAACTCACTCAATGAGGATGTGTGGCACCCGCCTGCGAGAACATAAGTGAGCAGCTGTCGAAGAGCCAAAAACGAGCGTCGGGCACTAACGATCTTAAAAAGTGGTATGGGGGCTTTCCGGCCGGCCATATAGGACTGCCACTAATAGTTTTTAGGGGTCAGTTTGATAGAGGTAGGAAGATTTGAAAATGATGCACAACAAGGTCCAAGAAATAAGAATTGGATTATGAGATAGAAAAATGCTTAATTGATTTTCTTGTGTATATGAAATGTTTGGGTCAATTGGAGGCCATCTGGCAACACTGAAGTGTGTCCGTTTGAAATTCCAACTTCCACATCGCTGGAAGGGTGCAGTGTGCGTATTGGTCGGTTGATTGTAAATAGCCAGTGACCGGATTTATCCCCCTCGACGTTGATAATGGTCCCCCCGAGAGCTGGTGGAACTATTTCAGAATCTTTTGAGAAAGTTATTTTACGTAATGAATACTTTCCCCGACAATTCAAACGTCAATATTTTTACCGACAAGAACTTGTTAAGCTCCTAAATTTGGATCTAGAAACTGCTAGTGTTTTCATCAATGAAGTTTTAATTTTTGACGCCGCACTAAATTGGTGGAATTCTTAAAAATGTTGAGTTTTAAACTTATTTCTCATTGAGCTAAAGAAGGAATAAGTGAACACATTTATCCTCAATTCTTTGCCCTACTTTGTATTGCAATTATAAAAGTGGCCAACGGAGTAAGGGTTGGCGAGAAACCGGTGTTGGTGTCGACACCGGCATTTTTGGCTTCGAGTATCGGTGTTTTAAAGTTGCGTGACTTTTTGGAAAAGCTACGTAAAGTATTCTTACCTAAAGTGTAAGGCTTTCGAAACAAGAATATCAAATTACCATTTATGATATTAAAAAAATCAAGCCTATTTTTCCCTCTCTCCAATTTCAGTTAGACAGATGCATTTTCATGATGCTGGGGTTGTTGGATGTGTTGGTTTGTACAAAGTCTGAGGCACCAAATGTCATGCATATTATGTCTGAATTAATCATTGGACACTCCAAAAATTTTTATGTTCCTAAAAGATGGTGAATGTATTTCCCTTCAAATTTCTGTAGCTCTTGGCAATCAAATTATCAAAGGACATTTTCAAAGTTTTTTTTCATCAAATTTAGTTAGTATTTTTGATACCAGTGTAGATAAGCATATCCATTAAAATACCTCAAAATGATATCAAAGTAAATGACAAAATATTTTGTTTTAGAGTATTCTAAAATAAATACCTAACCTAGTATTTTTGTCAATTCAATGCATTGGAATCCATTTAAGAGAATATTTTCCACTGATAATCAACATGATATTGCTGTTTTGAAGTATTTGTCATTCAAAAATGACTTTTCCAGCTGAAAAACATTGGAAAATCATTTTGATCCTATTTACTTCTACTTTATGATAATTTTACCTGTACTTTGTTATAAACATACTTCCTCTGTCTTTGGGAATGGGAATACAGTTTAAAGGTTGCTTCAAGTGAGTGTTTTAAATCATAGCCAAAATTAGGCCAGGGACCGAAACACAATGCTGACTTTGTAAATCTATTGTGCAACCACATCTCGAATATGCCTCTCCCATTTGGGCACCTTTTAGTTCAAACGGTCCCAAAAAAATAGAAAAGGTCCAACCAAATGTTCAAGGACTTTATCGGGCGGCAAATTTAAACTCATTAAAAAGACCAATGTTTTTATTACCAATGACTTTATCCTCCCCGGATGTCTAATCTCATTAAAACAATTACATGTAATCCATTACGTGTATCGGTAGAAAAAATCTGTAAGAAAAAATAGCGGCAAAACCCACCGAGTTTGGGGAATCCACTTTTTTCAATTAAGCGTCCATTCAATGATTCCTTTGGAAGCGATTTATATTTTACGTCTTGATACCTCTGGTTACACCTGGTTCATAATATGCTCAGTTTATTTACTAGAAAATGATACATAAGAAACATAAAAACTATTTCATTTCTGTCTGTGGGCAACATTTAGGAATATTGATTTGAATCTTTGGAATCCACTGAACAAATCAGCATCCTAAAAGTATTGTTTGGTTTAAAGTTAAGCCCTCTTTTGGCAACAACACAAGACTTACTAAATTGCTTTAATTCAATCGCCCTAAAATTCAATTTTGTGTAGTATTGACCTAATACCATCTAAAGCATCTTACGTGAAATATCGATCGTTTGCAAGGACCTAGAATAATCAAATGGACGTATAAATGGAAAAAACTTGGATTCGCCAAAATGGGCTGAGCAACGCAGCACAGACAATGTCTCTGTTTTGCCGATAGCAGCATGATTTAGAGCACTCACTTGAAGCAACCTTTATATATCCCGATTAAAGTCTGGAATTTTTCTTACGATTTTCAAACCGTTGGATGATTTTTAGAGCCCAAATTTTAATTTGCGAATTGTTGGTAGTGTCGTTATTGGTGTCATTGTTGGCGTCGACACCGCGGTGTCGATGGGAAGCTTCGACACCGATGTCGGCGTCAGGGTCAAAATTGCCGGTGTCACCTATCCCTGCACTAGAGTCAATGTTGGAAAACCCCACAAATATACAAAATGTTCCAAAAACTGGCCACACTGTCCGTTTCATATTCGACCAATGAAACCGTGAGTGGTATCAATCAATTCTAAGCCCAAGATGTTGTCAGTGATCGCCGGATCGCTTCGCACAGAAATCACGTTAAGCGACTAATAGGATTGGCAAAAACTTAACACATTTTAAACCATCCCGTCAACAACAAGTACATGTACCTGCTTTTGGAAGA
>JAAGOF010000041.1:22687-36795 GCA_010645155.1 Tigriopus japonicus | reverse complement strand
ATCGCCGGATCGCTTCGCACAGAAATCACGTTAAGCGACTAATAGGATTGGCAAAAACTTAACACATTTTAAACCATCCCGTCAACAACAAGTACCTGCTTTTGGAAGACGAATGTAATTATTAGGGACGAGCAAAAAGTGCAAATCAAAACAAGCTTTTGGTTACCTAAAGTTGCACAAAAATCAGCCCAAAATCGTAAAATGAAATGCAGAAAAAGGTCAAAAGCGCAAATAAACACAAAAAAAGCGCAAATAAAAACCAGAAAAGTGCAAATAAAATGGGAAAAAATTCGCAAAAAACTGAAATTTCTGAAACAAAAAGCTTCAGATACTTTTTTGTCATCTGCGTGTTATTTTTCAATCTTAAAGAGCAAAATTTATATATTGAAGTAGTAGTAATCAATCCTATGCTAGGCTTTGCTAGGACCCGTAAAATCAGATTTAGTTTTCAAATTTGAGAAAAAAAAATCTTCCAAAAATAAACATTTTCGAAGAACAAATAGCTAACTCTCAACAATTTGTTCATTTTTGGCCGAATTCGTAAACAAAATCGTGCAAATAAAGGCGAAAAGTGCAAAAAGGCAAATAAATTTGGTTATGTTACCAAAATTTTTTTTGGTAATTATGCTTTGTTCTTTGTAACTTCAGACCTAACATTGTCTCTCTGTATTAAAAACACGTCTCATTGTTAAAACAAACCTATTGATTCCAATCAATGCCAGTTATTTCAAATTTTGCGTTTCTTGCAAGGAAGTTTCCCCTTCTACTGGTAGATAGTTTTTCAAATACACACATATCTCCAATAAATTTTCAAAATATGTAAGTCTATTACGTTAAAGAATATTTACGAAAAACAACTCAAAAATGGACACAAAATAAACGAACATATTACAATAACAATAACAACATTTTATCGAATATCAAATGCTTTGATAGCTTTGATTTGTACAAAGAACCATAATGAACAATATCGTTGGGAAGTGTTTTCCACCAAAAGTAGATTGGCTATATCTTTGTTTTACAAGTAAATTTGCAAATTTCCCCAAACTTGCTAACATTTAGGCGAAAACGCCTTTTACTTTGCGGCAAATTTCCATTTAGCTTTAACTCGTAGTGGAGTTGACTTTTCTAATAATTGACCAGGAGTGGATCTAGGCGAAGCTAGGCCAGTTTCCATTAATTGCTATCCTAGACTCCCGTCAAGGATTAATACCAAAATGGAGGCTTAATAGAGAATGTGAACTAAATATATCGGTGTAACAATTTCCCCCCATAAGTGGAGACAAACAAAAGGGAGGTAAAAGCTCAAAGTCAATCACATATTGGTCACATATTGGTACTCATTTTACACTTGTCATCTTAAGTAGGCAAAAGAATATTATCGTAACCAGAACAGTAAAGTCACTTGACGTAACTGTCTTTAGAGATTTATACGCATTTATTTCTTGACTAGGTCAGGAACCCCTGAAAGGGGTGGACACGAACTCCGATTTTTGAAAAAATGGTATGAGGCCGAGGCTATATTTTGAAACAATGTCATTCATTCCTTATTAAAGAGTAAAACTGTTGAACATGCATCTTGAAAGAATTCAGTCAAACTTTTTGTGTTAATATTTATTGACTAATTGTTCTTCACCTTGATTTCAGAGGTCCCAGCACTCCTTTTACTCGTCTCATGAACGTTTGACATTCAGCTCTCCAAAGGATTTTAGTCCTCTTAACAATCAGGAAAATACATAGATGGAATCTTGCTTTACCCATTAGTCCAACTTCTGTGAAACAATGCTAAATAGAAGTATCTGTGGTGATATCTGCAGGGTTACTCCTCTTCCATCCTCTTCAGCACCTCCACGACGCAGGAACCATTTCTATAGGAAAATGAAGGAATGAGAATAGTCTCATTTTGAAACAAGATGGAGTCCAAGTCGGAGATGTTAGTTGTAACTATTGAAGGGCACTTTTGACGGTTCTGGATCACATCAGCCATCTGATCCGGATTGGAATTGGAACAAAGGCAATCACGACGTCCTTGAGACAAAATAAGTGAAAAACATGAGGATTAAATCCTGGATTGTGGATTTGATTGAAAATGTTTCAAGTCTTGGGGCTCAAGAAGGTCAGGACCACGCAGGACTGGGGCTAAGGGTCCTTCAGGACCAGAGGATCATGTCTTTTAATTGCAGGGATAGGCTCTACGTGCTTGATAGGGTTTGATTGATCTTCTTAGTTCTTAGATCCCTTTGTCCAGGAATTAACAATCAAATTGAGTCAAAAAATCCACACAATTCAATCTTGGTGGGAGCATTTCATTCTCAAGACTTTGAGAGGGTCCATGTAATCCGGGTTAGACTGTCAGATCACCAATTTGGGCTGACTGAGTCGAAAGGCAAATCAAAATATTGAGCCCATCCATTGCTAGTAGGCACACCTGATATGTTTTGAGTTCATCTTAATTTGTTCTTCATTTGATGGAATTCTTGACACTGAGGACTTCTTTCTTTGTTTGTTTTATGTGGACCTTAATGCGAACGCAGATTCCTCTTGGAAAGGAACCAAATTTACCCCAGAAACTCTCCTCTGGATCAAAACGGGGATTTTTATCGCGCTCATCCATTAGACAACTTGAACAACCTAAAAATATCTTACCTGTCCTTGAATTATCCTGAACTAAAAGACACAACCATATAATAAAAGAAATTCGAGGATGGAACATCATTTATAGAACACTGCCAAGGTGACACAACCTAAAACAAACTTGATTTCATACAAAGTTTGGCATGTGTTAGTTAAGTTCAGGATAATACATGGATGGGTTCAACTGTAAGTTCAAAGATATTAATAAGACGTTCAAATCGGATAATAGATAAGCTCGGAAAACCCCGCTATTTTGTTGTTGATAATTCAAGGAATAGTAAGATATTCTTAAGTTGTTCAAGTTTTGTAATGGATGAGCGTAAAGAAACTCCCCGTTTTGGTCCTTGGGAAAGTTTGTTCTTAATCTTTTTGCTGAGAAGAGGAATTTGGGCTCAGATTCCGGTCCATATTCGTTCTTTTTGCTTTAGTTAGGTCTATCACTTCCGAAGGTTGTAGGAGGTAACCTAGTCATCATCAGATTTAATTTGATCACTTTGATCGTCATCTTGTAGAAAAGACACCTTGTGGGGGGGTTCATTCGCACTCCATGATGTGGTCATTCAATCATTCACTATTTCATTCACTCGTTATTGGCTGAATTTAATGTCTTCGAAACACCCACATCAGACTGATTTTGGGGCGTGGGGTTGACCTCTACCAAGGCTAGGACTTGGCTAGACCCGCTTGAAACACAGAAAACCCCGATTGGCGCACTATCTTTTGGACTCTTGGTCGATTTCCGTTTGATTTTCCACTCCCAACATGGCCGTTTGTACTTCTTGTTTACTTACGAACTCTCGGCCTCATCCGTGTGAGGTTGCGAGCTAGGAAATTCCGCAAGTTCGCATCCAGTATTTATACTATTATATAGGTTATCCCTGACTAGGTTTAACAAACCACCCCACCAAGCAATTGCTTATCTTCTCATTTTGGCTACCCTACTGTTCCTCTGCACTTCGGCCTAGCTAGCGACCCTTACTAGAGACTGGCCGTCGTAGGCTAACACACGGTGCCGATGATTCACGCTGGTGATTGGTCAATAGCATTCAGTTGAACATTCAGCTAATTCTAACGAAGTTCAATAACAAACCAGAGTGCTTCTTCTTTGTTGATTTTGTAGTGATCTGACTTGGTGCCGGGGTTGCCAATTTACCGATGTGAAATCATATTCCCCTCTATCTACCAGTCTTCATAAACCCGTTTTTCCTTTAAGGATCACCAAAAGGCAAGGCATCCCTGACTTTCGTGACTTCTGAGCAGGGTTGCAAATCAAACTCACATTCGTGTTTGCTCATATACAAGAGCAAAGCACCCATTCTGCAAGCAGTATCCCTACCTTGCAACCTCCTGTAAAAAAACTTGCGCAAGCCAAGACTCCACATCACTGAGATTTTGTTGTCAATCACCCGATCGTGTGACATTAATTGGCCCTTGTTAAAACTCCACGCTAATTGAAATTCACTTTTTTCATATCGGGTAAATGCCTTAGACACACTTCCAGCAGACTTGAGGACTTTCAATAACCAAACTGCCCTATCAAATGAGCGAAATAGTTTAGATGTGTTTCGTAGAAGAAAAGGTTCCTTTAATCATGAACTTCGGCTTCCCGCATGATGAATGACGTCACAGACAGTCCGTGCCGGGTCGGGCAATCATAGATTTGAATGCCAATCTCTGCCTTCTAGTATTTCTAGGCCTAGCCATGGATATACTTACAGAAGAGGATGCGAAGACAGCTGTTTGTTGTTGTTTTTGAGAGCCCAATGAGGCCCTCTGGAGTGAACGATAGGGAAGTGTTACGGACTCAATATTCAATATTTTATACTAAATCAGTGAACAAATTGTCTAGACATCATTCTAGTTTGTGTTTCTGTCTCTTAGAATAATTAAATGCAACCCACTCTTGGGTAAATCACGTTCACCACTCATTATCAACCCTATTCAACTTATCCTGAAATACCAATGGTTTCAGATTATAAGTACCAAACAACACCATCAAAGCGAAGAATACAGTGCTCCATGAGAGTGATCTGTTTTTCACTGCATTCTGCATGAATAATCAGTGTGAGGGAATCATCAACAACTCAACTATTAGTTGACAAAAAAATTGTTTAATCTCGTGCTTCCTCTCGGTTTGGCTGATCAAAATGTTGATATTTGGCATCTAATAGATTTCAAGGATTTCAGACGATAAAATGCTGACTAAAAATGATGTTTTTATGGGGAAGAGTGTGGATACTGTGGCTGTGAGTTTCATTGTTAATAACATGGCCACAGTTTTCTAAAAAGACGCCCAATCTTCATGAAACTTGATCGAAGTATAACTGAACTCGTTGTCTGAAGTTGGTATTATTATATTTAAGTTACATATGCATTTATTCGAGATCCATTCTCCATTTTGTGCGAGATATTGGTCTGAAGGAGCTCAGTTTTGACTAATTCCCGAGAATAGAAAGCAGCATTATAAAAATGAATGGTAGGAAAAGGAGCGCTATCTAATGCTGCAACAATATTTCGAAGCGATGTTTGCTATCAAACACCTATTTCTATCGTTTTTTGGCAATTTCGTTCAAATTCACTGCAGAGCCGCACCGTTTTAAGGGCCTCATTGGGCTACGCGTCAGCTGAAGTTCGCGTCCTGTGGTGAGAGGTTCCTGGCCTAGCTGACCAGCACAGATATGAGGATAAAAGGGCTAGATTCCACTAGATTTGGAATTGTTCACAACCAAAAGTTGATATTATGTTGCTCTTTTGAACTACCAGGGTACATTTTCTTTTTCTCTCCAATCCTGTAAATCTAATATTGTACATTTTTTACAAAATAAGTTACAACTTTCTGGAAATTTGACCTAAATAAAAATAACTCGCTAACCATATGAAAAACTAGCAATTTTTTCTGACATAACATTATTTGGGATTGTGACGGATCATTTTCGACTATTTGAAGGTGTCTAACTTCATCCGGTAAAAAGTGGCCTAGCTGTGGCCAGAGTCATGTCCAATCTTCCGATATTCTTGACTTGGCTAAAGAACTATAATAAAAGAGTACGATCATAATGAACAACATCTTGTGGATTTCATGCGGCAACAGCTCCCAGTTCCCATGATACACATATTTTTGAAGATTTCAACGGTCATTCATCAGTTTTGGACTTGGCAAAGTCCCTAAAATGTTGATGGTGAAACTCCTAACAGAACTTTAAGTGTTTTTCTGATGAATTTTGGCCATAGATCATGCATAAATTACCTTTTCAGTAGCCGGATTTCCATGCCAATTTGAATCGGATTTTACATATAATTTCTACCAAAAACCACCACAGGTCCTTTAACAATACTCAGTCAACATTTGAGGCACTTTAGTTTGTCCAAAACTGATGAATGACCGTAGCGATCTTCAATGATATGTGTATCATGGGAACTGCGACATGTTGCTGCATGAAATCCACTAGATGGAGCACTTTATTATCGTACTCTTTTAGTGTGGTGCTCTAGAAATGGCTTGATCTGGAGAAACAACAATACTTCAGAAGGTCAATTCGTCCCGGTAAAAAGGTCACAAAGTGAAACGGTCACGATATAAAGGTCACAAGGCGGAACAATCATTGTAAAAGGGTTACAAGATAAAACACTCACTATATAGCTCACAAACAAACCGGCCAAAAGTAAAAAGGTCGCAGTTAAATTTTACAGGGTAAAACGGTCGCGGTAAAAAGGTCGCACGGTCACACTTTTCCACGGACATGATTGTCCCACCCAGAGTATCTTAGAAGGCGATCTTGAAAAGGCGGACAATTTTGTTTCAAGAAGGTTCTTGAGTGTTAGGAATGACTTCAAGTTGACCCTACAAATGAGACCTTTGCCTGGGTAAGAGTGTGTTCTATTCTGTCAATCGTGGGGTCCCATGGCACAATCTTCAACCTTGGAACAAATAAGGATCCCTGAAGTCCCGCCTTGGCTACTTCAAGAGTCTGAACAGGTCTGAGACTTTTTGCGGTGAGCTTTTACCGTGACCGTTTTACCTTGTGACCTCTTAATGTGATTATTTTACCTTGTGACCTTTTGACCGTGGCCGTTTGCCCTGACCTTCTTACTGTGACCTTTTTACCTTGTGACTTATTTACTGCACACCCTCGCCGCTGCTAGGACATCAGCTCTTCTTAATGTGTTTGGTAAAGCATTTGAATAATAAAAAGAATAATAAAACATTTGAATGCGACTGATGATATCATTTTATCAGAGTTTCTTTTATCAGAGTTCTGGCAGGGGTCAACGTCAGGAGGGCCAATTCCAGAAGATAGGCATTCCAACTGAATGGGTCCTCCTTGTATAGACTAGATGACAAGGTTTTAAAAGTTCTGCAAATTTTCTGTGCACCTAGTATTGATTTCAACACTCCAGTTTCAAATTAACATGCTAGCACCAATCAGTGCTAAGTTATAAAATAAGTGGCTAGTGCCACTACTTGCTTGCAAGTCGCGGTTGGACCTTGCACAACTGGTCAATCACACGACGAGAACAGCTTTTGAGTAAATAAGGTGCCTATAGGCTCCAAACCTTGATATTGGACCACTACAAACTATACATTGCAGGTGTTAAATCAATGCAAAAGCAAAAAAAAAACTGAACTCCCCTACGGGTTGGCCCAAAGCCAAGTTCTGCTATTGAGCGGCCTGACCGCCCATTTCTAATTTTTAGCCATTGACGCTAAAAATCTACAAATATCACCCAACCTCTACGGGCTCTGCATGTCTCATCGCCGTTGTCTGGAATTTTAGAGGTTCTTAGAGTTCAATGAAAGGAAGTTTCGTGAGTTTTAAGATTTTAAGGCATGGAAAGGTCTAAATTTACTCTTGATCGAGGACATTACACCAAAAAAGAAGAAGAGAGGAACAAACCGATGGGTCGTCCAGAAAAAAAACCAATTTTGAACCGTGCTATGCTGTGCCTAAACTAAGTATTTGGCTCTTTACTTTTCGGAGGGCGTAAGATGATTTTACCCGACATAGGGGACAGACATTATTGTCAACAAGTTTTCTTAAGTTCAAAGCAATTTATAATGGCGTCCTCAAGCAAGAGCTTGCATGAAGCTCTATGAAAACGAGCGCAGTGTTGTATGACCTTGCCCTCTGTATCCATGTTTGCCTTGTTTGTTGCTCTGTTTTTAGTCTACAATCAAGTGCAATCTTAGGAAAACGCTCCAATTGAAACAAAAATGAGGCTACCCGTGTTCATTGTGGATGCATTTGCCTCGAAACCTTTTGGTAATTATTCGCACCCATATTACTTCCTCCTATTAGTCCTTATCGTTTCTGGGAATTAGAAACTTGCTAAAACTGCTAATTTCTTTCTGTTTAAAAAGTTGATAGTCGTAATAAATTCGAAAACTGACCATTTCAGTCGAAAGTTAGACTCATTCTTGCTCACGATTTTTGCAAAGCCATTAAATTGTACGTATTTTTCAATGTTTAAAAAATATTTCAATTTTTTTGGTGCTTCTTTCTATCATCAAACAAAGACAAGATAAAAACAAAAATATTCCTGATTCACATATTTAATAGATTAATAGGTTCTACTTCATTCAGGAGTTTATTAGCATCTAACGATTGGGTAACCACTCCATCAGTACATCGTGTGGAAAAAACTCAAAAAATCCCACTATTCCTAAAGTTCTTTCAAAACAACATCACATTTTCTTCACTTTTGCTTGGTAAACATCAAAATATCCTTTAAGTCATTTCGAGACATGCCTGAACACTGTTCAGGGAGGAATCAGTACGAAAATTCATATTTTGCAACTTAGATTTACCGTATTATTCAAAAAAATGACAGAAAACTAATACGTAAAGTTATACGAGATTTTAATTCCAATATTCCCTACCTTCCTATATTAAGGAATTCCGATATTCCTACCAAAACCCAAATTGGGCCCCTTCACGGGCAATTCAGTCAAATTTTTTTTTTAAATGTTATATTGTATCCAATGAGCGCAATCTCGCAATAAAGATTATCATTATCATTATATTGACTATCCCAAAAGACGATTCTTTTCATCATCTTTTTGTCTAAAAACCATTAAGAAGGAAAAACGCAGTACTTTAAATTTCCAAACATACAATCCCTTGACCAAGTGCAACTAGTTTTTGCAATGTAAACAAATTACTCAGGGATCTAAATTCCCCTTCCATAACAAGACTCGTATCCATCCAAGTCCATTTTCTTTTAGGGGGAAATCCAGCCGCTGTTTGCCCGTTAACTGAGGATGTTGATGACGACATTTTGCAAAAGATTGGAGCTGAGATGAATCTCTCGGAAACTGCTTTTATTACGCCCATTGATAGCTCAGATCAAAGTCCGAATGCTTTTACCACTCAATCTAACTTCAAGATACGTTGGTTCTCGCCTACAATGGAAATTCCATTGTGTGGACACGCCACTTTGGCTTCAGCCAAGGTGCTTATTTCGAAATTTGCCAATGCAAACGAGGTAATATGAATTTCTTCTCCATTTCTCAAGAGTCTCATTTTGTGCTAGAATCAATCTTACAGGTGATTACATTCCAAACAAAAGCATCCGGAAGTCTTCTAGTGCGTCAAGATCACTCTGACGAGAAGCTTCGTCTCGTTTTACCGAATAATCCACCTGATGTGGACATCAAGGATTCAGATCTTGGAATGACCAACCTAATCGAAACGTGCATTGGCAATCTCAAGTATTTGGAAGCTAAGTTCTCTCCTTATGCCAATAATTGTTTGGTGATTCGTCTCGAAGATCATTGGACACAAAAAGACTTTGAGAAGATTCCAGTGGATCCCATGAGCCTTTTATCCGTAGATACCCAAGGTCGAGTTGAGGGTATCATTTTGACCTGCAAAGCT
Organism: Tigriopus japonicus; assembly: GCA_010645155.1. NCBI lineage: Eukaryota > Metazoa > Arthropoda > Copepoda > Harpacticoida > Harpacticidae > Tigriopus > Tigriopus japonicus. Next base: position 27,286 of record JAAGOF010000041.1, on the reverse strand, counting down.
CCCCCTGAGAGTGGATTAGATTTCTACAGTCGATATTTTGGTCCTTGGATGGGTGTTCCAGAGGATCCTGTCACTGGATCAGCTCATGCTGTTCTGGGTCCATTTTGGCGAGAGATTTTGCAGAAGAGTCAAATGAAGGCCAGACAGTGTTCCCAAAGAGGAGGAGAAATGGAGATTCTGATGGCCACGGATACGACAACACTGATTGCTGAAGCATGCTTGGTGATGGAAGGACATCTCATTGTTTAGAGCGGGAGTCTTATTGGAAATTAGTGATGGACCAAAAGAGCTTTCCCCGCCCGAAATTACAGCCGAAATTTTGTAGGTTTAGTAGGTTGTGCCGAATCGAAAATTTTTAGGTAGCCAAACCTCTGAAATTTAAGTTTTCCGTTTTTTTTTCTTCAAAATTTAAGACTACCCAACATCGAACAAAAAGCAATTTAATTTTTCAAGGTGAATTTTGCAGTAATGCCATTTAGTGGTACGTTTCGGTTTCGGTCAAGCCCGGTCTCGGTCGAAACTTTCGGTTTTAAGCCCTTTCAGTCCATTACTATTGAAAATTATTTATGAAATGCAATGGAACTGACAGTGACCCCATATGGTTTTCATATCAACCAAAACGACCCACTTACACTATAAAGTCACCCTCGCCTTCTTCAAAAAAGTTCGAAAAAAATTATGGTAATCTTGTTAAGGAGTAAGTTTTAAAACAATTATTTTTTCCTCTATTAAAAGGTTTGGAATAGTTTGTCCCTCTGCAAATATAAAACCAATTGTATTCGCGAACAAACTGGATATCGCCCAAACTGATTCTAAGAACAACCCTAGAAGTCGTTGAAACTTGTACAATAACTTCAAAAAACGAATCTATTCTCGAGTAAGGTGGAAAGTTCTTTGCGGAGGAAAAAAAAATATTCTAACCCATGTTTTTTTTGAAGATGTTATTCATAAATTCTGCGGCGAGTAAAAGAAAAAAGTTGGTGCGAAGCAGGACAAAAAATATTCTTAAAAACGGCAATGCCAGGGGGTTTCAAGCCAAAGATGCCAAAAGTTTTGTGATATATTTATGAAAGTCACATCAGGCGTGCCGCAAGGAAGCAGTGGAGTGGACTTACAACAATAAACAATATTGCTAATTATAGCGTTCACTGCCATTTTTGAAATCCCATACTGCCAAATTCAGTCACAAAATTTTCTTTTATTCTTTAAGGGCGAAATTTCTTGTCTTCCATCCCATTTTCTATTATGTTTTGCCACTTTTCCCTGAGACTGCAACACGTTTGAATTTATTCAATATGACCTATCGAGATGAACAAGATCAAATACTATTTTTAGAACCAATCGAAGAAGTCATTATCTACAGAAAATACATAGAAAGTTAGTTTAACCAATCAAGTTTCAACAAAGCATTTGCTTTTTATCAATATTTTTTTAACAATGACAGGATGTAGGCTGTGTGCCCTAAGATTTTTCTTGTCAAAGTCAACATTTCTCTCCAAAAATTGTAAAAGATATGAATAAGATCAACATTGTCGCTAAAAGCTTTTTTTAATTCAATTTTATTCCCAAACATCTCGATGACCTCGCGGGAAGATATGAGCCTCGTAGAGGGCCCATATGATGTACGTACGTACTGTAGATGTAGATACATGGCCGACCACCCTCCAGTTCAAAGTTGAATCTTTTGACATTTACCCAGAGTGTACCGCAATCTTGACTGGATGTGAGAAGCCATACCAGAAGACACGAAAGAACTCTAATACAGACTCGCTCAATCGGGGAAAAACCGGGTACAAACCCATCATGACATACGGTGCTTCTCCTTCTGCTTTAAGTAAATTTGGGCTTGCGGGAAGATACTTTTATGATGACCGGGCATGCCAAGAGTGCGAGACAAAAACATTGACGAAACACTTCTTCGTGGATTCAATTGTGAAATGCCGTTGTTACAAGAAAGGTCCTTTTGTATGCAAAATCACATCAGCTTCAGTGGAGCATGGTTTATCGACAATATTTGCGATGTGATCTTGAGGGAAAATGTGGATGCTGTCAAGGAAACGACATTTGCTTCTTCTTGAAAGATGGGGAGAACTTCGAAAACTATTTAAGTCAGGTAAGATTCAATCTCGTTATTTTGACGTTTATTTTCTATTAACTTTATATAGGGCTGTCATTTTTTTTAGTACCAAACCAACAGTTTCTCTTGAAACAATACCTTTTATTATGTCGCTTTTATATCAATTGAGAAATACAGTTTTAGGCATAACAAGGCAAAGTATTTTTGAAATCGATTGATTCAAAGTTAAACTTTGATTGTGCTTTCAAAAATGTTATCTATCCATAAAAACATCCTCTCTTTTGCATATACGGGTGTTAATATATTTATAGTAAATTTACTTATTACAAGTGTGTTGTATTATTCCCGCCTTTACTCTAGTCAATGTCTCATGCTTGTTCTAGTCATTTCCTTTTGTGTATATATACTCGTGTATCCTAGTCAATAAACTTCTAGTCTAGGGGTCGGCAACCACATTTGGGTCAAGGCCCACGAATTTGGTTATATGTTATCAGAGGCCCACAAATTAACGATCAAAAAGCTTTGGACCCACGAGTACAGTACTATGAATGTCTTGCGGGCCCACTATTTTGGACTTTCCCCATAGCTCTTGGGCCCATCAAATATCACCCTTGAGCCCACATGTGGGCCGCGGCCCACCGGTTGCCCACCCCTGATCTAGTCATTTACCAAGAAAATTGTGTTTACTCGGTTAAGAGCCCTCTCATTTTATCAAAACTTAACGTCGTCAAACAACTCTGTAGTTTTGAATTTTGTAGTAGTAGACTTTAATAATCTAAAATTGAGTGGATTTTGCCTTATAGAACCAAATGAAGGCTGTTCTTCCGGAGCGATATCGTCTTGGTTGGCATGGTGTATTATGTCTATTATCCACGTTTTCCTTGAGATTTACCTTCTCCATGAGCTCGGAAAAGAGTAAATACTTCATTTTCATGACCAATTGGGGACAAATCCTGGCCTTCATCACCTACACACTTCAGCTCTGCTTGACTCATATTTACCAGGGTCAACAAAAGCCCAGTTGCCTCAACAAACGAATGAAAATCCTCTGGTTTCTTCTCAACAGCAACGCGGCCCTCAGCCTTCTTGTGACCTTCTCTTATTGGGTTTTTATTGTGCCAAAATTGCCAACCATTTTGGTCTCAGATGCCTCTCCAAATGATTCTTTTACCGGTTATAAACTCCATGTCATCTGGCTAGACCGGTTTTTGGGTCATGGTTTGATCCCTATTCTGGTGTGCCTTAATCTTGTGTTCAGTTCCACCCGACCTTGGCGATATCGCCAATGCTTGACACCAGTTCTCTTTGGTTTGTCTTGGGTCCTCTTTTCGTACTTTTATTACCTCGTGGGAGGTACTGGATACGTCAAACATGTTAAACCCACACATGAGAAGGCCATTGCCAATGGCGGATATCACTTCATCTATAAAGTAATTGATTGGGAGAAGACGCTAACGTTGGCATATTTGTCCTTGATGATTGGAGGTCTCATGATTTTCCACATTATGCTTTGCTTTGTGGCCTCTCTTGTGAACAAGTATCTCCGCACTCCAATTGACAATAAGGTGTGTCAGATTGGCAATGGGACAAAGGATGAGGGGCACAATCTCATGATGGAACCCTGAAACTATTGGAACTAAATAAACCAGGCCTTCAAAAATAAGAACTTGCCTCTTGGACTTTCAAGATTTGGGAATCCGTTGGAAGTTCAAAAGTTAAGTACTTGAGAAACAACTTTTATCACATCGAGCAATGGTCTAATGGAAAAATCTACCTCATCAAGTAGATATGTCAGCAAGATCAGGACTTCCAAATAGGAATTCAAATCGTCCGGATTGCGAATCCAGTGTTCACTATAATTTTGAAATTTGTGACAACATTCTTCCCTCACAAAAACCATGGATTAAAGAATCAAAAATACATGCAGTCCTCATATGTTAAAAGTAATTTTGATATCCAAGTTCAACAATTCATATCACTGTTTGTCTGATCTTGTCCCGCTTAATGGCAATAAAGAACCAACAAATTATGTAAATAATCAGTCTATAACATATCCATATCCATTCTCAAACTTAGTTGAAATGCACAACACCTACAACGTCTTTTAGATTTGAAGCTCGACAATACCTTAAAGCTCTGATGTGTTCTTGTGTCCAACAGTCGTTAAAAAGCTAAATTTATACACGCTTTCATCCTTCCTTCAAAAAGACTATTTGTAGTGTGGATGACAATAGGTCGGTTATTGAAGTAGTTTGGAAGCATATCCAGAAACAGAAGAAGTGTATTAGACGAAGTAGAAATAACCATGCTCGATCAAGTTTCACTACATAAGCTGGTTTTTTGCAATCAGGGATATGCTTTTCCGTTACGGAAAGTGGAACCCCCTGGTATAACCAGTACTTTCTTTTGGTTCTGGATTCTTACCCTCCCCTGGGAGAATGTAGCATTTTCTACCGGGAAAATATTAGTGACAACAAGCTTTACGGGGCCCATGTGGGAACAGGGGTTTTTGGGTGGGGAGA
>JAAGOF010000041.1:12002-22338 GCA_010645155.1 Tigriopus japonicus | reverse complement strand
TGTATTACATACGTTTAGTTCCAGGGAAAAAGTTATCTACCTAAAAACCTATTCATTACAACATTTTTTGATAAACTAATTGATCCAAATTCAGAGACCATTTAGTTACTTGAAAAAATCAAATTAATCAAAGATACATTTGTGAGCAACTGAGTTATTTGGATTTGAATGGTCCATTTTTGACACCAAAATGCCGGAAAACGTTACATTTATATCCAAACACAAATTTCCAAAGATTTCAAATAAATTTTTAATGTTGCAATAGAAAATGACTTTTTTGACTTTTAAAGTTTTTGTCAAAATTGCTCAAAATAATATAAAATCTCACCTAAGAAGCGCTTAAGATATATTTCAGAAAAAAATCTTTTGCAAATTCAAAGGCACTTAAAGTTGGATGATACTTTGACATTTTGAAAAATTCTGTTAATGTCTCAAGTTTTGATTTTTGTCCATTTTGAACATGATCTTTCAAGAAATCGTAAATTTTATTATGAATCTGTAAAACATATTTATTTGCAATCTTGGAGGAACACATAACAAAGTGTACTGCAAAAAAATTTGAATTTATTCCAAAAATCTTGTTTTAAGTACATTTTTTAAGTGACATTGCAAATTATTATGAGCTATTTTGACATGAACTTGTAACTTAAAAAAGTTCTTGCTTTTACGCAACATTGAAAAGTTATAAGAAATCCTTGGGAATTTGTTTTTTTCCTGTAACTGTAGCGTTTTTTTGTTTTTTGAGGTTCAAAAATGTACCATTCAAACCCAAATAACTCACCAGCCGCTAAATGTATTTTCATTCAATTTGAATTCAATTTGTTACTAAATACTCTCTAAATATAATGCAAACAGTCGTAGCGTAGGGGTTGAGAATTGGCCAACTACCCACAACATCCCTGGTTCGAATCACGGGCTTGCCTGGCTCTAGTGGTTTGTGGTGTTAAGTTACATGGAGTAGTCACGGCTTTTGATGACTTAAATGGCCAAACCTGGGGAATCATTTTGAACACTGCAAGGGTTTCACTTTCTGTAACGGAAAACTATGTCTTTTACCTGGGTTCTTTCTACTCGGGCCTGAGAAAGAGTCGATTCGGAGAGATAGTTGATTTCGGGCAACTCTAAACCACCAAGTCAACCAGATTTCTTGCCTCTTAAGCTGTTGCCACCTAGGTCAGGTGGGCAAGTGCCAGAGGCGTCGGTGGAGCAAGGAAGAGGAGCAGGCCGCTCCTACACCTCCACCTCTGACACCTGCACCACCTTCCCGAGGTGGCAACAACTCACTCGGAAGAGAATCTGGTTGACTAAGTGGTTCAGAGTTACCCTCAACCAACTTTCTCTCCTCCTCTCCCCTTACTCAGCCCCTGGTAGAATGTAACCCGGATAAAAGAAATAGCTATTCTTAAATCAGATATACTTCTACTATACTTCCAAACTACCTCAACAACCGACCTTATGTGCCTTTTAAAGCATATTCAATAAATTGCAATTCAATATATTGCATTAATTTGGGATTTTTTTTGTCACTTAAAAAATGCGTTGTTCTAACTTACAAAAACAGAAGTACAAATGCTGGGCATTGGGAGATGATAAAAATTTTGAATAAAAAATGACGAATATTGGGTGGGTATATGAATTTCCCCTTCAATGGACCGTGTAGAGCTTGTGTACTTTTTTTCTTTCGCTCAATTAGTGCAATTGCCTAACGTTAGATGGCACAGTACCTTGAGAGGTCGAAAGTCGAATTGGACTGAAATTCTACCATGTTTTGGCGTCTATAACTTTGGAAATGTGTGTGTGTGTTTGCGTGAAAACCGAATGCTACTTGTACTTTGAAATATGTGCTGTAATTTCAACTCTTCTCCTGTTAAGTGTATTGTTCCAAATTTGAATATATTCATGTCAAGTTTTTGCGCTCCGACATTGCGCTGCGCATTCCTGGACATTTTATGTTCATTGGGTGAGGGCATTTTGGTCTGCCAGATACAAACAAGTTTTGTTGCCCACACAACTCATAACCAGTGTTGACATAAGTTCCAAATGCAAAGTACCATCGGCGTGATTGAAATAATGAAAAAGAAAACCCAACACAGCGTTTAAAGGCAACGAAGGCTTCAAAGTAATTCTTTGGGAATTGATTACTCCCCTTGTTCCGGCAAAATTTCTTGCGAGAGAAAGTTCTCATTCCAACGAAAAACGAGCGCTACTCAAATCTAAATCTAGCAGCACTGATTTTATAACGTAAGTTTATGTGAAACGCCAACACCCAAGGACCCTCCAGCAAGGAATGGTCACCTTTGATCACATTCACCAAACCTCACCAGCCAATTTGGGCCTAACTGTAAACAACGGCAAAGAAATTTCAGAGAGCCAAGAGGAGAATAAGCTTCAAATTGTATGTTATCTCATCTAAAACCCAAGTGCCATGGGTAGGAAAGCTGTGATGTAATTTGGCATGATTATTTCTTTGATTCTATGGCTCCTAAAAATCTTTTTGAGCCAAGCTTGCTTGTGAAAAGTGCCCAAAATCGCCCATGCTCTGGCTTTGAACATTGATTTGGATATTTGACCATAAGTATTTGCATTGTGCCAAGGCAAACTAAGGTGTTTGAGGCATATCAAAGAGTGTTAGAAACAGTGGTTTCAATTGTGTTGGTAAAGAGCTCCTGAACTGAAGCTTCAATGATCAAGACCAAGAATTATTTAAGCAATTGTACAATGCCATCATTTTGTCAAGAAATGGAGTCCATCCGGATTTGGTGTGCCCGAGGTTCAAAAATGGACCACATGAGGCACACACGCCATACAGGGTATTATTCATGATGGTTGGGTCTTATTAATTTTCCAAATTTTCTGAAAGGGTTTCAAAACCCTTCCTTGAGTTTGACTTTTTATTACTTTAAACTGATGCAAAAATAAAATTGGAAACGAATTTAAAAAATAATAAAAATACCAAACCAACAATGGGTTTTTGAAACCCAGTTACAAAACTATGAATATTGATTACACAACCACCCTGAATACTACGGACTCTTGATCACAATTGACAACATTTGTGCATCCACGGCAAGTGTCAAAATAAAAAGATTCTCTCAACCTCGAGGGCATTGGGGGTCGTCAAGGCCAAATTTGACTCTGAATCAATAGAAATGCCTTAAAACGAGTGGAATACGTCAGATGTTACAAATTTGAAAACGATTCAAACACAAGGCCTTGATTTACAAAATTAGGGACTTCAAAAGTTGCTTAAAATGATGCTCTTGTTTTTCTTTCTCAACTGAATATGGTGTGCCTCTTGTGGTCAACTTTAGAACCTCAAAGCACAACAAATCTTGGATCTCGGCTATTGTTTGTCAATGCCCAGTGGTCTCTAAATTTCAAGAAAACAATAATGCTTGTGGCTCAAAACAAAAAGAATATTAGAGCAATGGAAAATTATTGTTATTTGACAAGGCAACAAGAACAAGTTCCTCTTTCAGTGTTGTTTAAGAGCAAAACTTGAACGTTCCCTGTGGGTTCATCTCCAAGACAAACCAATATCCATGGATAAAGGGTTTCTGCAATTTTGAATACTACTCAGGCACCTTGTTCATGAGAGTGTCCAGTGATTTAAGCAAACACAAAATATCCAAGCAGCCATCAAGACTTCCCACATTAGCATTTGAGGTCTCTTTTGCCCATTGACTGATCCAATTTGAAAACTGAATATTTTCTTGAAAACACCTTTTTCTCCATGCCAATTGAATATTCTGCAAATCACACCATCTTGGAAAAGACAAGAAAGTTGTCATATTAAGCAATAAAAAGTTTCATAAAAATGTATTTTATGCCTTTGGAATGGGTTAAAACAAGGATACCTTCAACTGGTTAGTTTAAGTTATAGTTATAGGTCTAAGTTTAGTGAGTTAACTGAGTTTTATAGGTTATGAGTTATAAGTCTCCCTGGTTAAAATATAAAAATTAAAGTCTTGAGTGATCTCTAGACTTGCTTTCAATGGCCTTACTTGGAACCAAAAATGTCGTATCGCTTCCTTGCTCAAGAGTCCTCGCCTCTCCCTACAAACACCAGGAATGCGCAGCGCAATCTCGAAGCGCCAAAACTTGACGTCAACTTATTCAAATTTGGAACAATACACTTAACAGGAGAAGAGTTGAAATTACAGCGCATATCTTAAAGAACAATTAACATTCGGTTTTCACACAAAAACACTTGCATTTTCAAAGTTGTAGACGCCGAAACTTGGTGGAATTTCACAGTCCAATTCGTCTTTCAACCTCTCAAGGTGCTGCGCCATCTAACGTTAGGCAATTGAACTCATTGAGCGAACCAAGAAAAGTAAACAAGCTCTACACGGTCCAATGAAATGATTGCTTACATTTGAATGATATACAGTATTGGCAAGTCTAAAAAACTACTGAAGAGAGGTTTGTGGAGGTTTGTAGAATTCAATGAGATTAAGTTCCGTTAATTTTAGTTCGAAGAAAGATGATTGTGGATTGTGGCTGAAATAGTGCCAAGGATGTTATATGTATAATTGTATGAGGAGAGTGCCACTGGGATCCTAGGCATTCTGGTTTTTAGTTAAGTTAACAACGTTATCTCTTGAACTCTTTCTAAAACTTGCAAAAAAGAGACCTCTGTAAAAGGGTCCAGAAAGAAACAATTTTGTTTCAAGAGAGTATTACGAATGAAACAATTTCTTTTTGGTTGAAGTTTTTTTGGATATGAAGGATTTAAACCAAGCTTGAAAAATTCGCCAATAGATGGTGTGAAAGAAGAGACAAGTATTATACTATAAGCGTTTTTATTGGCTTAATAATTAAAATTCATTAAATTAATCATAAGCGCTTTCATTCACTAAACTACGCTAACAATTTGATAGCTTAGCTTGAGTGAAAATTCTTCAAATAAGCCCGTTTGTTTGGTTTTATTCAACACTAATGAAAAAGCAGAACATATTAGTAAGAGAAAAAGCAGTCACACTGTCAATAAATTAAAATAACCTCTCGTGGGTTAAACAAGTCATTATTTAGAGCTCAATGTCTAAAGCTAAATTCTTTAACGAATATATATTTTTTTCCTGATCCTTTTCTAAAGTTTTTATTCAAATGAGAAAACTGGCAAAATCATAGGCTTCAACTTTTTTCCACGTCAAGTTTTCAGCTTGTTTTTGTGTTCAGATAGATCGATGTCCGTTGGAAGGTTTAAATGCAAGAAAGCATTTTGACACTTGCATTTCAAATTACAAGAAAGCAATTTTAGGCACCTAATTTTTTGACTATTGATCCGACTCTTTACATTACTTAAGTGCTGCTAACACATATCCTAATATTTTTATCTCGGATGTAATCAAGAAAAGATCCGAAACTTTGCTTTCTGTAATATGACCTTGCCCTCGGCATCCACGCTTATATCGTTCGTTGCTCCGAATTCAGTCAACGATAAACAACAAGAATCTTAAGAAAACTCTCCAATCAAAAATCAATTCGAATAACAATGAGGATTCCCGTTTCCATTTTCGTTGCATTTACTTCGAAGCCGTTGGTAAATATTGCATAAAACACTGTTAGTTCATTTGTTTATACTCGGGTCATGGTATGGAACTTGTTCTAACCAGTTCTTTTCCCCTCTTTTGTTATAAGAACTATAGGCCTAATAAGCACTGCTGAAAAAGACATAATCATAGCAATCTTTATTGCGAGGACTTGCCTTGTTGGGTTAACCACCCAATATTCAGATTTAATATTTTTAATTGTGCCCTTCTGGACGCCCAATGAGGGGTTTTGGTGATGATTTTTGTCGCAATTCGGACTCATTGGGATTCATTATTTTTGAGACAATATTCAATCCCGTGCAGTTTTTCGTATTTGAGAAGAATGCTCTTTTATCATTTAAGAAGTTTAATAACATGACTAGCTTCACGATTTACAAATTTGTTATATTTGTAGAAATCGTTGCATTTGAGAATAATAACCCATGTTGCTTTCGTCGTCCAATGAATTCCAGCAAAATAAGTCCTTCATATGGGCGCTCAAAGATAGCATCTTCCTTAAAAAAAAAGAGCTCGCAGACCTCGGGTGGGGGAGTCGTTCTTGAAAACAAAGTCATGTTTTTTTAACGAGTTATCAATCCTTTGCCTGAATATCCCTAAAATGGTTTTCTTCAATTAGTCTTGCAATTTTTTTTTAATAATGTTTATTGCGACATTTAAAGTCATTGGACAATGTATGCATTTTTAAATTCAAAGTGGAAATGTCTTGGTTGAGGGGTTGGCTGCCATTCGAGGCGTCGTGTCCACTATTCCCATCCATTCCTGTCGTGTTGTTCGGTCTGGCTGTCGTATTCCTTGTTCGGTTGAGGTCCGCCATCTGTGGCCAGTGAAAAAGGGCTTATCCTTCGGAGATAGGTCAGGGAGGAGAATTGAACCGACTACCTATCCCACGCCAGGAAGGTGCCTTATCCACTTGACCACTTCTCCTCCCTCTCTATCACAAACGTAATGTGTCACTATTAATTCTTGATTTGGTACGGGACTCTAATACTCCCCTCTGTACATAAAGCAAGAAGAACTGAAATGCTGGAGTGTGAGGCTTATGGTAAGAATTAGGATTCCCAAAAGGATTAGTTCAACTGCGTTTTTCTGCAAACCAGACCTTGCTTGTATTTTTTAGACTACGTATATGAATTTTCAGCTCAATCGAATGACGGGAAGAAAAGTTATGCCTTCTCAAAGTTAAATACTGGAATGAGCATAGAATGCATGAGCTCGCCCTTTTGTGGCAAAATAATTATCAGAATAGGGTTGGTTCATTCTTTCTCGGTAGGATTTGCACCGAACTTAGAGATAGCATAACTTTTGACTCCGACGTTCGATTAAGCTGAAAATTGAAAGACAAATTTAAGTCAACCCAGGCAAGGTCTCTTTTGTAGAGGGACTTGATTACCATGTTCCTACAAGAGGTCATGATTCTTTTCATTAGCCTCTCAGTCCAGTGAAATTCAGTGGTTCTGGCAGAAGGTGATGAGGACTCTATTAAAGCCAGCATTCCTATTGATCTTTCCAAAATCGAGCAAGTATCATTTGTGAGTTTTACTTGTCATAACATCAAATTTTGTATTAAAATTTGAATTATTGCAAATATGATCGTATAATCAACTACATGCAGGCATGATATTTTGTTTTGCAATTAAAATCAATTACATTTTCTGAAACTCTTTGAATTACATTGTCTAACATAGAGGTCTTGGATCACTTTCTTCAAAACAAAAGTGATCCATCTTGCCTTGAAATCATTCAAGATCGTGTGTAATATGACCTTGCCCTCAGCATCCACGCTCATATCGTTCTTTGCTCTGAATTCAGTCAACGAGAAACAACAAGAATCTTAGGAAAACTCTCCAATCAAAAATCAATTCGAATTTTTTTCAAATGAAATGATTGCTTACATTTGAATGATATATTGGCAAGTCCAAAAAAAACTACTGAAGAGAGGATCGTTCTCCGAGACTGTTTATCAACAGTAAACCCTAGATTTTAATTATTATAATTGTGATTAATTACAGTTTTGGACAAAGTTATCAAAATCTATTATGATTTTAACAAAGTAACTGTAATTTGAAAAAAATACAGAGTTTTGTTGATAAAAAATATGCTTGGACAAAGTATTCTGTTTTTTTTTTCGGGCTGTCCGCACTGTGGAGATATTGGTGCTGAAACAACAAGGATTATTATTAGCTCACCCTCGGGTGGGCAAACAGAAGATTTTATTGGACAAGTTTCGGCTGTCGAATAGCAAAGGTTGGATGCGAAAACTTGATTTTTTCCATAGCGCATTGTGCCCAAACAAACAAATACAGTCTGTTCAGTGAACTGTACTACCCTTTGTGCAAGGTTGCTGTGGTTGTTTTTGAAATATTGCGAAAACAGAGTGTGAACATGTTTGGGCATAACTGATCAATAAACCAAAGGTTAGCTGGGGCCTGAAAATTGTCCGACAAATCGTTAGCCGAGTCTGGATGAACCTAGCCACTCTGGAACTCTGCGTTGAAGCACGTTTGGTGATGGAAGGAGATCTCATGGAATGAAGACTTGGATCATGGAAAAACGAACTATGTATTTACAGATTGAGGCCACTCTCACGTGAAACTTTTTCAAAAGCAATTTTGAAAGTCCAAAAAGTTTGGCGATGATTACAAGAACGTCCGCGGCGAGGAGAAAAAAAAAGAAGTAAAGCGTGACGACTGACTCTTAAACGTGATACAAGGTGATGTGTTGAGGTTTTTCGGAAGTATAATAAAAGCATACTAATACACAGGCAAGGTGTGACGGACATACTTGGCTGCAGTTTGAAGCCCAATCAGTGCTTCCATTTTTCTCACATGAATTGTAACAATGACACTGTCATGCAAGAAACGTCACTCTCCTCAATTCTTAAAAACGGGTTTCGTGTGTAGCCAGTCGTGATGGGGGGCAAACAAGAGATTGGGCAAGCTGTACTGGCACAATGCTTGGGCTTGCTGAAGCTTGGCATAGCTTGGGTGCTTGTACAAGTACTTTTCCCAGCTAACAGGTTTGCCAAATTTGCTATAAACGAAGAATAAACTTGCCATCCGAATTTCACTAAACCAGGCTGATTCAGCTAAATAGGGCCCATACCTTTGAAAGGATGTATTTTTAAGAAAATTGCACACTTCAATTCTCTCACATGGGGAAATGCAAAATATTTCGAGAATACTAAAAAAAGATTTGGCATTTTACTTTTTCATGCCGGCAACTCTGAGTAAACGAGATTGTTCTGGAAGTGTGACTTCTAAATCTCGTTCTTGATTAGCCTCAAAAGTGCATTCATGTGTGGCCTAGAACCGAAACAAAAAAAAACATGGTTTTGCAAATGCTATCCAAATTGAGATATTTTTTTGTATCACTTCCACTAATTATTGCTAAATTATTAAGGTCAAAAGATCATCGAAAATGCAACTTGACATTTTTTCTTCACAAGTCACACTGCAAGTATCTTAACTCTTCAAAGAGCAACTGCCGGCAACTGCATCTTCCGATGTTCCTTGAGCTTGGGAAGTGTATTGGTGTATTGCCCAAGTAATGCTTGTCAACAACTTGTTCTTGGGTGTTTGTGATGACTCATTACTTGCCCAAGTCACATCACTAGTAGCCAGAGCTTTTTCGTTCATGAAGACTTTTGGAAAGACTTTTGGGTGGATAAAAGAACAATCTCGTCTACCCACCCAAATCAGTGCTTCCACACGCTGCTTCAAGCTAACGCGTCTAGTTAACGCAGAAACTAGTTAATTGATGAAGGCATGACCCCTCAAGCGTAAGCCCAAACATTTAGATATTTGATCTGTTCATAGAAACACTCTACGGAAGCAGAAACTAATTGGTTTAGCACAGAGTACAGACTCATGCCCAAAGATTTTAGGATTACCTCGCATCCGTATACGGAGTAGAAAAAAACATGCTCGAGTAAAGGTCCAGTACATAGGCTGGGTTTTTCAATCGTCAAAACGCAGCTTATGTGCTGAGAATTTACTCGAGCATGTTTTTTTCTACTTTTCTTTTTATGTTTCACCTAAGCTTCCAAATGTACTTAATAACTGACCTACAATTTGAGTTATTCACTTGTGGATTCTGTCTATGAATCATGGTGGTATCTTGTCATGTTTGAAGGCGTCTGAACGGGTGTCATCAGAATTGTCTGAATGCATTTTCAAAAAAATATATTACTATTTTAGCTTGTCTTTTTTTGTTGCAATCATTCTACGCAAAAAGAAGACACCAAGTTTTTAGCCTCAATCAATATGCCTAAGTGAAAAGAACTTGATCGAAGCGATAATTCTCAGAGCAGATTAAGGAATCATTTCCGTGAGATGTGAAATCTGGTTGTCAATGGTCAGATTTCTCGCTAAAATTCTACAAATATTGAATAGATCAACAATGATTTTGAAACCCATCATGTATTGCTTCCAAACACCTCGATGTGCTTCACAAGAAGATTGGAGCCTCATAATTGCTCCAGGTAATCGACGACCCTCCCGTTCACCGTTTTGCCCCTTGACGTTAACCCAGACTGGACTCCATTCTTCATTGAACAAGGAAGATGTGAATGGAAGCACGAATTCCTGCCAGACACCAAAGGACCCCACCACAGACTCAATCACTAGAGAAAAAACCCGGGTACAAAATCAACAGGGCATTCAGTGCTCCTCCGTCTGCTTTGCACAAGCGAATTTCGGCTTGCCAGAAGAGAATCGTCCGATTTTCGGGCTTGCCAGGAGTGAGAGACTAAACATTGACAAAAACAATTCTTCGTGGGTTGA